>LPNX011200389.1:328789-362817 GCA_001517045.1 Pseudotsuga menziesii
AGACCGGATATTTCTTATGTTGTTGGCATACTTTCAAGGTTCATGCATAAAGCTTGTGAAGCACACTGGTCAGCTGCAAAGAGGGTTCTAAGATACTTGAAGGGGACTCAAGACGTTGGACTCAAGTAATCTAAAGTGGATGACTTCAAACTTATTGGGTACTTAGACTCAGATTTTGATGGCGATAAGGAGACAGGAGTATCAACTTCTGGATACACTATGAGTCTTGGATCAACAGCTGTTTCAAGGAGATCAAGCAAACAGTCAATTCCAGTAGATTCAACAACAGACGTAGAATATGTGGCTGCAGCTGAAGCAACGAAAGAAATAGTATGGCTCAGGAAGATACTTGAAGATTTGCAAGAAAAACAAGAGAACTCTACTCCATTGTTGGTCGACAATACTTCTGCAATCAAGCTGGCTAAGAATCCTAGATTCCATGATCGAACAAAACACATCAACACAAAGTATCATTTGATTCAACATCATGTAGAGGCCAAGACAGTCCATCTTTGACATTGTTCCACAAATGATCAAGTTGCAGACATCTTCACCAAAGCGCTTGGACGAGAAAAGTTTGAAAGATTCAGAAACATTCTCGGACTTACGAACACCCCTTCGGATTAAGAGGGGGATTGTTAGAATATAATCCGTCAAGATTATTGTAAATAAATAAATAAATAGGAATTTGAATAGTTGCATGAGAAGGTGAAAAGGCTGGTTATCAACCACCTCATTGTAATGTATAAATTAATGTTTTTGGCCATGAATAGAATTGAATCGGGAGTTATACCTAACATCTATGATAAGGTAATTGTTACATGGAATTTTTGAATGGTCAGTGCTTGCATATATAATAGAAGTATCAAGCTATGGAATGTGATAATGTGTTGTTAACATGTTGACGTGTAATGTTGTTAATAAAGCATTGTAAGAATTAGATAAATATGTCTTGATAATGAGCGGATGAGCTATAGAGAATCAAGATTATTGGGTTACTATGTGGATATGTTGTTGAGCCAGTGAGATAAGGAACATCAAGGATGTTCAAAGTTATTAAAGATTTAGTTTGGTGTGGAGCTAGTAGGCTCTAGAACATCGGGTATGCTCAATTTTGATTATAATATTTCACGTATTTAAAGTTTATTTTTGGAAAAGATATTAAATATATGTCATTGTGATTGATTGTTCCTTGAGATTATTGCATTAATGAATTATTGAAGTTCCAATAAGACCATAACTAAATAATTGAATATGATTATAACATTAGAGGAAATTTCAACTCAAAATGGGCCTTTTAACTCTAAATCAAATTCCATGTCATCGTGTGTTAGCCAATGAAATTGCTTTGAATTTGAAATACCGTATAGGTCTTAAACACCTTTTTAATATAAATTTGGGGATAGGTATCATAAAAAAAACCACTTTTTTTGTTTGCATTTTCGACATATCTCTCTCTGTTTTTACTCAAATTTCGAAAAGGAGAGCTCATTGGATGCGGAATTAAATTCCACATCCAACGAGTACCCACTCGGCATACTTTTGACGGATGCTGCTACCCCAAAAACAAGAAATACTTGAAAAACGTGATGATGACATCATCATCATGTTTTTTTAGGTATTTCTTGTTTTTGGGGTAGTGGCGTCTGTCAAAAGTATGCCGAGTGGGTACTCGTTGGATGTAATCTCCCGGTCGAAATTTGAGTAAAATATGGGGAGATATGTCGAAAATACAAACAAAAAAGTAGCTTTTTTCTTTTCTTCCTCCAAAATTAATAAATATTGTTTTATTATTTTAACTATTATTATATTAATGTTTTTAGGAGGCCCATTTTTAGTTGAAATTTCCTCTAATGGGAACCTGAAATAAAATAAAATAAAGAAACTAAAGACTAATCGGATAAAGAATTAAGAAAACTTTTGAGTTGATCATGGGGGACGCCCTGGGTTATAAGGCTCTTAACTTCTAAGAAATTTTTTCTACACTAAACAGATCTTTTTAAGACAAATTATACATGATTAATGAACTCATGAAGAGGAAGAAGAAAATTGGATATTTAAATGTGATTACGCAAGAGAAGCTGAATTTAGTGTTGAGTGTGTTGGCTCTAGAACACCTAAAATGTTTAGTCTCATTATGAATAATTACAAGATGTAATAAGACTTGAAACTGACTTAATTTTTAGAATAAACAAATTGAAATATTGAAATGGTTGAGAACACAATATTTTATGAGAAAAAGAAAAGCTCCCGAATTTGGAAAATCTCTCAGTGAAGTATTAAAAAAAATATGAATTAAGCTGAGCTACTATGGAGCACCCTGGAGAGGTGTTAGGCTCTGAAATTACTAATAAATTAGTACAGATTTGCCAATGAGCACCCTTGTGAGGTGTTAGACTCTATTGAGCACTCTATGGTATTGAAATCCTAAGAAAAGAGCTTCTAGTGAGCACCCAAAGGAGGTGTTAGGATCTGAAGCAAAAATTCCAGAGAGCACTGAGGTGAGGTGTTAGGTTATACAGTGATATATTTTATGATATTAAGATTTCAGGATCAAATATTTATGAGATTATAGGCTCTTCGCAAGAGATACACGTCAGAGCTGTAAAAAGATGATGAATGGTATTGTCCTGGTATCGAACAAGTAAAATATATACAGGTTGAGGAGGCTTCCATGTGAACTAGTGGTTCCGTAAGGAAATGACCCTCATGTATATATGCATGCTAGAACTCTTGAAAACAGATTACAACCAATAAATGCTTGGAATGTCAAAGTTATACAAAATGTATGCGCATGTGTGATTTTTTTTAGTATTTTATTCATTATGATATGATGAAAACTTTGGATGCAAAGTTATGTATGAAGAAAATTCTCATGTGACAAAAGTGTGAAAAGATTGTTGTTATGTGCATTGATAATTCTTTTGATTAACATATGTTTCACAAGATGTACGGAAGTTATGAATATTCATATGTTACATTAGTTTAATATGATAATCTATGTTGAGATACAAATGTATGGATGATACTATTTTAAAATCATGAATTTTATGTATGGTATGAAGGATTGACAATGTTGCAGGTGCATATTGGGAGCAAGATTAATCTCTAAAGATTTGTTATGAAAAACAACAACTGTCTGTTGCAAAAAAGAGATATGTTTCTCTTGATTTAAAATTTATGTGTATGCATATTTTTATGATAAACATTGGAAATCCCTTGTAGTTTTTGTGGAAATCATAGATTGCAAATGGAAAGAAGCATAAAAGTTATCAGAAAAAGGTGAAATCAAGGATGGATAACTTGATATTTTCATCACAAATTGTAGGAAGAGTTTTGAAATATACCAACACTGAGGATGGTGTACCTTTAAGAGGTGGGGGGGGGGGGGAAACATCCCTCTTCTACTCCGATCCTTAAAAAAAAACATACAAAGTAAATGTGAATGTGTCACTCTCTGATGAGAAGGAAACCTTGGTAAAAGAATTGAAAGTATTATAAGTTAAATTATATTGCTAGATAAAATTGATATCCTAGATTTGGCTAAAGGAAGTATCATTAAAAGATTTTAGTTAAGCTAAAAACCTTTATTTCAGGGGACTATGTGATAGTTACCATAATTAGAGACGAAGAGATTATATTTTGTGATCTAATGCAATAATACTAATAATAAATGAAGTGATGGTTATTTAATCATATAGTTGAAGTAATAATACATTAAAAAGAAATAAAATTATATTAAGAATTGTCATATTCTAGTTAGGGTTCATCTAACTGAAAAAGACGGTTAGGAGAGGAAAAATGTAGGCCAGGGGAGGTGAAGGGGGAGAGACGAGTACCCTTGGAAAAAAAATGGATTTTGGATGATCTTTCTCGAGATGAAGCATAGTACATAACTTGATTGACCGGTGGGATTCCCTTAGGGTTTGATGAGATTACTTCCCTGAGTATACTTGAGAGATATGGGTAACAGTCGACATGAGGAATGAGTATAATTAATATATGGTGTGGCAGTTGCTATGATAAAGGGGAAGAAAGACCAATATTTTTATGGTATTAACCGGTGTGGGAGGAATGGACTCGAAGGGGGGAGGGATCCAAACCCCAATGGAAGAGATTGATTCCTTCTTTCTTCAAAAAGTCCACAAACTACTTTCCAGTTAACTATCACACTTGCTGGTTGAAAACATGGTTATTTATTGGATTATTTTGATGACCTATGGATAAATAGATACTCCATTTATCTATGTCGTGATGTGTTTATTGCATAAACTAGTTTTCATACAGTATGAGTCCTTTATCATATTTCTATAAGCTATAGCTCACAAATCAATAAGGAGTGTTGAATGCGTTAATCTTCATCTCAATGTAAAACTGTAGTCCCCACTTACCATTTCTGTTAGTTATTGCATTAAATATGAGTTCGTTTGACTTGTTTAACTGCAAGTTTTTCCACCATAAAAACCTTGAGGCCTGAGGGAAGCAACCGAAATGATTTATTTGATGTCAATAGAGATGCATATAATTTTTTGTTGTTTGAAGAGAGGCAGCTCCACTAAGGGGATCGAATTCAGTGTAAATAGATGAATATATGATGGAAATTAAAGAAATTTCCAGATTATTTATTTCCATTGTTTAAATTGGCAAGCTCCTTGAGAGAAATGATCTATTTCTTACCACCTTAGATGTTAATACTCGCCAGATTTTAGTAATGAATCATCATGCAATTTTTCTTATTTAAGCATGAAACGTAAGCATACCATTATTAAGGTTGAAAGGAATCGATTAGAGGAAATTTGGGGTCTAAAATGGGCCTTATAAGAAAACTCGCCAACAATAAGTTCTTCTAAGTTGGAATTCAAGAACCAATAGAATTCCAATAAAATGAGTCAACCATAATGGTTGAATTGACATATTTCTCATTAAAAAAACTACTTTTTTTGTTCATATTTTTGACACATCTCCCTGTATTTTTACTCAGATTTCGATTGGGAGAGCTCGTTAGATGTGGAATTTGATTCTGCATCCAATGAGCTCTCATGATCAAAATTTGAGTAAAAACACAGGGAGACATGTCGAAAATACAAACACAAAAAGTAGCTTTTTTCTTTTTTCCTCCAAAATTAATAAATATTATTTTATTATTTTAATTATTGTTTTATTATTTTAACTATTATTTTATTATTTTCCTTAGGAGGCCCATTTTAGACCTCAAAATTCCTCTAATGGGCCAATCTACTGCAGATTCATTAGCTTTCCTTGGCTTTGTTTGTTAATGAGAAATTCCAATTTAATATATATAAGTTTGGAGAGTAACTATGAAATGCAGTCCTCGGCTCTAAACTTTAAAAAAATGATGAGCACTTAATATAAGTATAGTGGAGGAGGGGCATAGCTCATCCCACAAACATTAATGTTTGAAAAAAATTGTCCTTTATGTTATAGTTATAAAAAGGATGATCAACGACTAAGCATATGTGTGTGTGTGTGTGTGTGTGTGTTTGTGTTGAGGAAACTTTAATATAACGTTCATTTGGATAATTTAAATGAAGGGTTTTTGAGTAGTTTTAAATGGTAAAGACCATATGAAATGCCTTACAAAAAGGTTAAACGATATTTTGTAATTGTTCTATGTGAAAAATATATACCTTTTGGGTAAAGGGAAGTACTATGTAGTGGATGTACTGCAAAGATGTAAGCTTTCTTTATTGACAAATTAATACAAATATGAACAATTTTTGGTGGACATAGCCCCTAGTTGGGGGTGAACCATGTATATTGGTGTTCTTCTCTTTCTTTGTGCCTTATTTGTCATATTTTGACCCAAGTAATGCTTTGCAAAATTGTATTGCTAAAAAAATGTCCATTTTCCTGTTTGTACATAATGAATGTTTATGCAACATGTTATCTAATTATAAATACTAATACTTAACACACAACAGGTATACAAATGTCAATGATATGTGAGAAACTAAACTAATAGTATTGGGTTATGGAACAAGTTATCTAATCATTAATACTAAGACTTAACACACAAGAAACTTGTATACGAATGTCGATGATATGTGAGAAACTGAAGTAATAGTATTGTGAGTGATGGACAATAAATGATGTACTTCATGTACTGGAGAATGTTCAATAAGTCCATGAGATATTCTCTGACAATAAATATACATTTAACCTATTATGTGTCGAAACTTATCTAGGAAGTTTTTTCTTACACCCCTATGCTTAATGATGTGTTTTGTTTTAAAGGGAAAATATTATTATCTTGTAAAGAGAACATTAATATGATGTTGAATTAACATAGAATTCTACTAAAGATTCTCATGTAGAGATGAGGAAGCAAGGTCAAATGTTTTAAAGTTATTATTTAAGACTAGAATTATAGTTCATGAACATACGAAGAAGATGATGATTATGTGAACTAAGAGGAAATTTATACATATTGGTTGCATTCAATTGGAAGTTGTATATAAAGCAAAAGTTGTTTTACAAAGAGATCCTTTTAATTAGGGTTTTATGATAGAATTCAGTTCATATATTAGTATATTAAATTACATATCCTTGTTTCTATGCGAATATAGATTTGTTTCTCTTTGATATGACAAATAAACTTTGACATCAACATTCTTGGAAATTCTATAGATGGTTAAGAAAAAATTTATACCCCATTTCCATGAAAGCGATAAAGTGGAAATTGGGATTTTTACATCCATGGCCACACATATGAAAATACATCTAAAATTTTATACTTTTTTATTTCATATTTGGAGGCTCTCAAGTCAGTTGAGATGTATTTGGTTAGTCACGGGTCCTAGGATCGGTTATATGCTATGTAGTATGTACATAGACATGTACAAAGCATGTTTTATGGTACCTACTTGGTACATGTGTATATGAACTTAAATATGTCTCAATCAATGGAATAAAGATTCAAAGATATATGAGATATGACTAGTATAGTGTTCGAGGAAAGATCACATGTGTTTCTCTAGATAAAGCATGTTAAAAAGCAGTAAATATTTATGAGGTTTCTAGTTAGTTATATCCTAGACATGGAACAGATCCACTGATGAGGAGCATTGCCAACATTCTTATTAATCCTATGTCCAGGAAGAGCTTGGTATAGTATAGAAAAAATAATCTAGTTGAAGAGGGAGTATTGATGTATCTTCAAAGATGACAACATATAAAGTCCCCACCTATTAGTCATGGTACATGAATCAGGAAATGAAGGGATATGATACCTTGTGGAGAGAATCCGCATGAGCAGATACATGGTCACAGTCTCAAATACTATTGGTACTCAAGAAGAGTTATAGTATGGATTGTCGAAGAACAGTTAAACCCCTTGGAGAGGTAGTTGGGGTGTTGCAATATACTAGAGAAGAATCATTGAGAAAGTTATTAGGCCTTGAAAAACATCACAAAGAATGGAAATCTCATTGGGAACTTCCCCAGATAGCAGAAGATTCAAGAATTCAACAAATTTTGAAGAATGAAAGAAAATATGGGGATTTATTTCTACATAATTTTACACATTTGTTGTATAATGTTGTATATGATGGATTTAAAATCCATGCTTTCCATTTTTTAGAAACTATATTATTTATCATATCTAGATGATGCTACATGTGTAAGTAGCTGGTTGGTTTCTGAGCATACATGTTTTATTTTATGCTTACTACTAAGAATATGTTTGTGTAGCTTTAAGGTACATTAGAATAGGCTCTTTATTGTATTTTGATACATGGAAGACATATTATATGGTTGATCCATCCAGCTATTGTTTTAGCCTGAGATAAGCGATGTAAATTGCAGCTAGTACTACAAAAGCTAATTGTATTGAGGTTAGTACTACATAAGCAAGATGTATGCGAGAGAGATCTATATAAGTAAATGCATTTTGTAGATAGTACTACATGTTGAGGACTAGTGTAACTTGGGAAGTTACTTACTGGGGTGAAAGACCTGAGCCTACAATTATTAGGTGTTAATAGTCAAGATTTCCGAAAAACCTTGTGTGTTATCATAAAAACACATTGAGATGGAGTTTTACTTCATCGAATTCATGGTCATGTAAAATTAATGTTAGTACATAGATACTTATGAGAATATTGCAAATTTGTGGACAATTCGTTGTCAGTGATGAAGTTGACTTACCTCTGAGATAAGCTTGGTATGGAAAGAAATTCATGGTAAAGAATAGAATGCCTCCATCATTGAGAGGGAGTGTTAAATGTACACCATCATGAGTCACTATCCATTAAACTTGTGTTGTATCAATTCCATAATTTATGTTGTATTAAGTTCATAAACTTATGTTGTATTAAGTTAAGAGACCTGTGGTTTATCAAGTCTGGAACGTATGTTGTATTAAGTTCATAAACTTGTGTTGTATTAAGTTAAGAGACATATGATGTATCAAGTCTGGAACTTATGTTATATTAAGGTTAGGAATCTTATGTTGTGTCAAGTTAGGACATTGTGTTGTATCAAGTCCTACTCATGAAGATGATTGTACTATGATCTTGTGTTGTATCAAGATCATGACCTTGTGTTGTATCAAGGTTGGAACCTTGTGTTGTATCAAGGTCGGAACCCTTTGTTGTATCAAGATTGGAGTCTTTTGTTATATCAAGACTAGTCTTATGTTGTATCAAGACCATATATCTTGTGTTGTATCAAGTCATGAGGTTATATTATGTTATGTATTACTAACCATGGTCATTCGAGACAGATACAGATATTAAGTCTCCTCTAGAGACTAATCACCTCTAGAGTGAATTAATTTAACATATGATTATACATTGTTAGAATATTATAAACCCACTCCATACTTAGGATAAAAATCATTAATCATTTTTGGTTAAGTTCCTATATTCCAGCCTAGGTAGTTGGCATCCACTAGCACCACTTGGTCAAAACTTTCCATATTTATCCCATGAGTGCCTTCTTACTGATTCTGGTTAGATTCTACCAACTTTATTGACTTCTTAGAATGAAAACTGCACCTTCCTGTCTTTTATTCCTTTAGATAGTTTTATCTTTCCTTTCGGTAGATAAGGGAAACCTAGTCAAACTTAGAAACTAGCATCTTTTGTGGCCAACCCATCCTCCATTATTTTCTCTCAAGATTCCATGATTAGCATGTTTTTCCATCACTCATCCTTTAGCCAATTCATGAGCTTCTTGGCTGATTAGGAAATTGCTTTAGTCACCTATGGGGGTTTATCATATTTAGTAAGCCTGATTTATGAGCTAGCATGAGTTGTCTTCTAGAAACACTATTTTTCCTTTTTAAGGATGTATTAGCAACGCAATATTCATCATTAATGAATAATCAATTAATTTGATCAATAGTCAATTACTATTATTCACTTCTCTTGTATTTGGTCTCATTATTATTCTCTCTCTATTTTCCTTGTACATGCTTGTGAGAATGTCTTGTAGCAATATATTTACATGTGCTTCTACATAGCATCAAGTCTCTATTTATTCATGGTATCAGAGCCGCTATTTCTACATATGGTCCAAGATAACAAATATGATTATCAATATGTGTGACAATTCTTCTCAGTATAATATGATAAGATAAATGATTAAACATAGACCATGATGTAACATAAAGAGATAAGCAATAAAGAGATTATGAGTTGAAAGAGAATTCAAATTTCCCATGCAAATGACTAATTCAACTTAAGTTATAAATCTTCAGTTAAAATATGAATACCTCAATTAGTTCTTTAGTTAAATCATTAGTTCAACTATTAATGATCAAGATTCAGTTAACTAAAGAAAATCTCATTGTTCATCAATCAACAAGATTCAGTTAAACATGGTTAACTACATGATTAAAGAAAGATGGAATAGTTAACTAAACTGTTTACACTTTAGTTAGACTAACATAAGACACTTAAGTTAATCAAAGGACAACACTTCAGTTAAAGAAAGTGTGTTGCCTCCGACACTTGAGTTATTGCACTATGACACTTATGTTATCCTGTCAAATAAGTGATCAATATTCAATTGTAGAATGAGTTCACTCCAATGTCAATTAACTATCAGTTAATATCCATGATTGAAAGTAAGAGTGCATTAGTTGTGCATGATGAAGATTCAATGAATGAATTGATTATTAGTAATGCATGCATGGATGATTCTCATTCAACCATCACTAGGGTTTGCATGGTAGTAATTATGGCTTTTTATTAATATGATAGGCATATGGAAAGTTCATGGAAGTTGTAACATGAGATATCTCTTCTTTATTTATTTGTATTCTCTCTTATCGAGAAATATGCTTATGTTGTAAAATGCATTCTCTGAAATCTATCTATTATACTCTAAAGAATTCATGGGGTTCTTCATCCTCTCTATTATGAGTATTTTTTCCAGGGTACATCTTGTGTTGTGGATGAATTATTGTGTGTGGTTGAATTATTACTTTTTTTAGGTCCTCATCATATCATTGATAGAAGTTTTAAATTTCAAGAATCTCTATTTTTCCTCAAAACATTAATAAGATGAAGCATGTTGAGCTCCATGTTCATTATGTGAGACAGTTTGTGTAGGAGAACATTATCCCTCTTCTTTATTGCATGACAGATGATTAGGTTGCTGATATATTTTATGAAGCATTTACCAGAAGCTAATTTTGTGACACTTCAGGCTATTCTTGTTCTTCACGTAGATACAATTATGGGGGGTTGTTCAAAACAAGTAATTTAACCTCTTGAATCTTTAGAGAATTGTGTTGATGGGGGGGTGCTAGAACCTATGGTATTGATGGTTCATCACACCTCTAATATTTTGGAGACAATTGGTCTATATATGACATGAGACTAGTGGAGCATTCGAATGGAGTTGCAAGAATGATTGAACAATTGGTTGGGAAAAAAATGAATGGTTGGCACAACCATGCTCGACGTGACTAAAAAAATTGACTAAACTTTGGGACATTGTAGATTCTATGGAAAAAATATAGACCAAATACCCTTACTTGTGGACCATATCTTCCCTACTTTTAGGAAGTTGGTTATATCTAGAAACTATAAATAGGCGACCCTATGGGTTGTCGAACATATCGATGTGATATGTTTATCATGGTCATTATATATTGTGGTGTTCTCATCACAAAGCTCTATGCTTAAGTGGTTAAACAATGTCTCTAGAAACCACCTTTTATTCTTGGAATCTTGTCCCCTTATTTTGTTTTCTTCTCTATAGTTTAGGACGAGAGGTTTCCCAAGACTTGGTTGATCCTCCTTACTGACCTTTGATTAATTACTCAGTTAAAACTCTTTGCTCAGCAGCTTGTTTGAATATTATTTTGTAAAAAGGAGAATAATGATCAATCATATTTGATTGGATCATTATAGAGGTATTAGAGCATGGTACTCTAGACTTGCTCGGGTGTTCATTCATAATCTCCAGAAGAAGTTCATATTAGGGTGCTAAACATCCATAAGAAGAAGAAGTCATTACCACCGAAGGAAGAATTCAGGGATATAGATAAATGTCAAACATGGGTGATAGGGGTGATTTTAGAAGTTTTGCTCAAAGTATGCTCAAATGGTTACAAGACATATCTTGTAATATCATTTAGTACGGACAAAAAACTAGAGAGTTATTGGATAAACAACTAGGAAAAAAGGATGGAGAAGGGAGCACTGTTGGCTCTCAACATGGTGAAAACAAGAGTCCCTGTGGGTATGTATTTTCATGGACAGGGTCACACAATCTCTCTAATGATTTCAAGGGTGATATGAAGAGCCAAATTCACCCTACTATGCCCAATTTTGTGGAGGATCATAAGTAAGAGCATGAAGTGCATACCGAGTCAGATGCTTCATGGGAAGATCGATATGTTGAATACCAAAGGTTGATTGAAGAATGCAGAATATCTTTACCATTCAATGATTTTTGTGAAGCTCAATATAAGAAAAATCCAATAAGCAACCTTCGAGTTCCTGCTCAAAATTTTGAGCTAAGGAATGTTATTGGGAATATTACTCTTCCAAACATTGACTGGTCATCAAAGTGTACTGCAAGTTCCTAGATTCAAAAGTTATATACCTATTTCCAGTTGAATCCTATGGCTGAGAAACATGCCATTAAGATGGATACTCTACATTTGGATGGTGAAGCCAATGATTGGTGGTTTCATGGGATGAAAACTATTTTTCATGATCAAGTCACTATATATGAAGAATTCACCAAAAAATTTGCAGAGAGTTTTGATAGGAAGGACAAGGAGATCACTTTCAAAGAGATTATGCATGTGAAGAAAATTGGAACCCCTGAATCCTACATCCCTGAGTTCTAAAGGTTGGCTATAATGGTGACTGATATATCAGTAGCTATATTTATACTCCTTTCCATTGAAGGTTTAGCTGGGCATTTTAAAGGTTTGGTGAAATACTATAGACCCTCGAATTTGCAAGATGCCATGAATAGGATAAGGGATTTGCACAATGCTATACCGATGGCATATTTCTCCCAAGAAAAAATATTCCAACTAAACCCATGGACAAGAAACCTCACTAAAAGGGGTTAATACAAAATATCAAGACGAAGAACAATGTCCCAGACCAAGATGAATTAAGGAGGATAAAGTTATGTTTCTCTTTCTAGGAACCATGGGTTCCGGTCCACAAATGTACTAAATGAAGAGAACATTGCGTTGAGGTTTTCTCACATTGCGAAGATGAGGAGGAAGAACCAGTTGAAGTTGGTGGTGGATATAAGACAATAGATGAAGAACAACTACCACCAAAAAGTGGTAAGATTGCAGCTATGACAATATTTTATTGCTTCCACACTCTCAAATTCAAAGGAGTGGTTCGTGATAAGAGAGTTACAATTTTGGTTGATGGAGATGCTTCCCATAACTTTGTTGATGTAGCATTGGTAGAAAATAGGAACATTACCAAAGAAAGAATTGCAGGGTTCACAATATTCATACCAGGTAATCACTCCATGGAATGTACTAGATGGATTCCAAAGATGCAAGTAGCTATAGGTGATTATATCTTAGATGATGGTTTATATGTTGTTAATATGGTTGATATAGACAAATTTTTGGAGTTTAATGGTTGTACTTTATTGGTGAGCACACCATGAACTATAAAGTTCTCATGATGAAATTCATAATTTTGATGGAAAGAAAGTGGTACTATAAAGTTTTAACACTTACCCAAGCCAAATGGTATGATCACATAGCATGATGGTAGAGCATAAAAAGAAATATGAATTACACATGCTTGAGAAAAGAACCAACAAGGATATTATTATCCAAGTCCTATTCTTGAAGTAGGAGGATTATGGGTTTCCTTCATTAGTGCAAAATTTGTCCTGGAAGGAGGAAGTTGAATTTAGGCCATTTGGACGATCCAATACAATTGTATATTCATCCTTGGTTGAGGTGGATAGATATTTGTCCAAGATGGAAATTCCTAGAGGTAAACATTTTCTTGAAAATAATAACGAATTCATTAATATGTCCGACCTTTTTTTTTTATGTGCAACAAAAAAGTTATCTATGGATGCCATATGATACCTTTAGAATACATAACTAGAGTTGGGAGACTCACCTAAATAAGTTGGGTGAAACAAGTACCAATTTGGTGAACCTTGGCACCATTGTGCATACGACACTAGAGGATCTCAATATTTGGTTGGAGAGGCTCATTGTGTTACAAATCAACATGGGTAGTGATGAATTTTTAGATAGTTTGTGGGAACAAGGCATTCCATGGAATGGTGTTTTTCTACAATTGATAATAATGATTCTTGGAAGAATGCAGTACAAACATTGGGATCCTGACATCGTTGGTTTTATAGTTACAGTTTGGAAGCAAAATGTTTTGAGGAAGTAGGGAAGGTGCTACACCCTCAAAGATTATAGTTTATTGGGGAAAAGCAATATTTAGAGGGGAGGATTGTCATGTCCCTTCCTTATAAGTATCTTGACCAAGTCAAATTTTATTAAATCCCTAGGGGTGAAAAAGAAAATTGTTAAATTGCGATTATTTTTTTGTCTATACCATAGTTTGCAAATAAGTCCTATGTTTATTTAATTTAATTTATTTATTTATTTTACATAAATAAATTAGTTTGGATAATGTGAAGTTGAAGCATCTAGTTGGGAAAATCATGACAAAGAAAATCTAACACCTTTTGAATGTTTCATAAAAGAAAGAAAATCTAGCACTTTGGGAAAGTTGCATAAAAGAAAGAAAAAGCTAGAAAGAGGGCGGACCTAGGAAAAAAATCAAACAAAGCAAGGAAATTATCAGTTTGGGAAGAAAATAAGTGCAATATAGAAAAGCATGAACATCCAAAAAAAAGGAAAAATAGAGAGGAAAGAAGGATAGAATGAGCAACCAAGAAAATAAGTAAAGTTTGACACAAAGCACAAGCACAAATCAAGGTCTTTCCCCTCCAACTCACAAGGGAACTGTAGAAATTAAGGCTCTGATATCATGTGGAAAAACAAGATAAGGATATAGCTTTGTAAAAAAGGGTTGAATATAAAAAAGAATGGAGATTTATTTTAAAATAAAGGGATTTTTTTGAAAAGCTCGAGACTGAAGATGGCTTCAAGTAGCAGCGATCAATTTCAGATTTCTCCACTTGCGGGGAAAAAGGAATATGATGTATGGGCCACAAGGATGGTAATTTATTTGATATCAGAAATTTGTGGTAATTTTTCATGTATGGCTATTTTGAATAGCAGATGAAGCAACTGAAAGAACCCTATCAAATGGAAAAAAATATTTCATGAGAATCCATAGGAAGAAATATGTAAAGTAACTACATAATATAATTAACAGTTTGTATAATGGCATATTTAAAAGTATATCAACTTCATTGCACACCAAATATGCATGGAAAATCTTGGAGACTAGTTATCAAGGTGCTCGTAAAGTACAAACTTCTTAGGATTTAAACGAGCATACATATAATAAAGAGAAACAAAATAGACAAGAAACCATTAAAGATAGACATGATGTTCCATTAAAGATAGACACAATTTTTACATGGAAAACCCAAAACGGGGAAAAACCACCATAATAGATATATTATCTCCCTTGACCTAGACTGTTATGCAACCAAGTCCCAGATATAGCATAAAAAGAGCAGAAATGGACAATAAGAGATTAATCCACGCTTAAAAAATGAACAACGGAGATAAATATCAATCCTCTTCGAGGCAGGAACTTCCTTACATAGTGTATTGAGTACACAATACAAGATAATATACTTTGATGACTAAAATGAGCATATCTCCTTCCGATATATAGGGGATAAAGGTGTACAATAACAACTAATAAACCCACTAATAGACCCAATCCTACATAAATAATATGTAATGCACCAAAATATAGGGAGTAATGTGTCAGCATTAAGGGTTTAGCATGCTCCTCCCCTTCAAAACGTGTTTTCCTCAACGCTGAATTAGTTTTGGATGTTGCTGTATAAATGAATCATCTTCCCGTGTTGAATCTTCTACGGGTAAGTTCTTCCATTTAATGAGATACTCTGAAATTGATCGATTTTGAAGTTGTAAAGTTCTTATTTCTGCAATTTCTTTAGGATCCAAGAATATTTTTCCTTATCAAGTTTTGGTAACATCGTTTGAACTGGTAGCTTGTCATGGATTACCTTCTTTAAACAGGAAACATGGAAAATTGGATGGACTCGTGAAGATGCAGGTAGTTCCAATTTGTAGGCCATACTACCAATCTTTTATAACACCTTGTAGGGACCATAGTATTTAGGTGATAATTTATTATCCTTCTAGGTGTTTTTCAGGGACATCTCTTTGTATGGTTGTAGTCTTAAAAATTCCCAATCCCCAACATCAAATCTCTATTCACTACGATGTTGATATGCTTGATGTTAATCATTCAATTTTGTGCTAGATTCAGGTTGTCCTTTAAGAGTTGAAGAACTTTTTGTTGATGCTCCATGTGGTATTCCATTGCTTCAAACTTAGAGTCTCTTAGTGAAGATGTGATTGATGGTGGATGGTAGCCATACAGTGCCATAAATGGGGTCATTTTTTATGATGTATGGAAAGAATTATTATACCACCATTCTGCCAAGGGTAACCACTTGACCCATTTTGTTTGTTTATCAGTTGCAAAACATCAAAGATACCCTTCCAAAAAAAATTACTATCTTTGTTTGTCCATCAGAATGAGGGTGATAAGATGAGCTATGAGCTAGTTGAGTACCCAAACAAGCAAATAATTCAGTCCAAAACTTTCCAGTGAAAATGGGATCCCTGACACTTACTATACTATTTGGAGTACCATGTAGTTTTTGTACTGTCTCCATAAAATAATCGACGAACGTGCTTTCTTTGAAGGGGTGAGATAGCGCATAGAAGTGTGCATATTTAGTAATTCTATCAACAACCACCATGATGACACTCTTTCCTTCATAATTTGGTAAACCTATGATAAAATCCATCGAGACCTATGTCCACCTTTGACTTAGAATGGAAAGTGGTTGTAGGAGACTAGGGGTCTTAATTGTTTCCACTTTATTTTTTTGGAAAAACAAACATTTTGCCACAAATTTTTGAGAATCAGTTTTAAGACCATCCCAAAAAACATATTTCTTTACCCTATGGTAGTTTTTTAAGAAACCTGAGTTCCCTCCTATCAGTGAAGAGTGGAATTCAGAAAGTTCCTTTTGCTTGATCTGGGAACTTTTACCATGATATAAGCAATCCTTGTACCATAACAAGTCATCTTTCCACCTAAATGTATTAGAGTCACTAGGATCCTACTGCAACTTTTGAATAAGTGCCCATATTTTTTCATCATTTTTCCATTTGTCCATTGCTTCGGCTATCCAATCCGGTTGGATGATAGAAATAGCATAGAGCAATGCTTCAACATTCTCATCTTTCCTAGAAAGTGAATATGCGATAGCATTTAGCTTCCCCTTTTTGTAGATGATTTGAAATTCATATCCCAACATCTTTGTTACCCATTTTTGTTTCTCTTTTGGAGATAGCCTTTGTTCCAAGAAGTATTTAAGGCTATCATGATCAATTTTAACCTTGAATTGTCTCCCTATAAGGTAGGGGCACCATTGCTTCAAGGCATGTAGTATTGAAATATTTCCTTCTCATAAATGGCCTTTTTTGAGTTCTTTCCCTTGATAAAATTACTTTTGAAGGTAATAGGGTGTCCTTATTGCATTAGTACAACTCCAATTCCATTTCCTGAAGCATCAATAAAGGTTTTTGTGAAGTCTGGTGTTGCCAAAATAAGATCTTTACACATGGCCTCTTTGAGTTGTCGAAAGGCTTGAGTTTCCTCTGGAGTCCAAGAAAATGCATCTTTCTTCAGTAACGATGTTAGAGTAGCTGCTACTCTTCCATAGTTCCAAATAAACTTGTAGTAGTACCTTGTCAGACCTAAGAATCCTCGATGATTCTTCAGGGTTTTGGTAATCGACTAGTCCATCATGATTTAATTTTTTTTAGGGTCTACCTTGAAACCTTTATGAGATACAATATGACTCAAATACTCTACCTCCTTTATCCCAAAGAGACATTTTGAGGGTTTTACATACAATTATTTCTCCTTTAGTAGTTGTAGTACCTTGTCAACATGTTGAACATGTTCTTCCCAATACTTTCTATAGATTAGTATACCATCAAATAATTCCAACATAAATTTTCTAAGGAAAGACTTGAAAATAGAATTCATCAAACCTTGAAATGTGGAAGGTGCATTTGTTAGACCAAATGGCATGACCAAAAATTCATAGTGACCTTCATGAGTTATGAATGTTGTTTTGGGGATGTCTTCATCATTCATTCAAATTTGATGATCCCCAGAATGAATATCCAACTTTGTGAAGACAACTGCTCCATGTAATTCATTTAACAATTCATCAATGATGAGAATGAGAAACTTATCTTTAATGGCGATCTTCTTGATCTCTCTATAATCAGGACACATACACCATGATCCATCTGGCTTGGGTACCATTACCACTAGTGTGGAGTAAGAACTTTAGCTAGGCCTAATTATGCCATCCTCTAACATTTCAGCCACCATACGCTCAATTTCACTCTTTTGGCTATAGGGATATCGATAAGGTTTGATGTTAGGAGGAACATTGTCTAAAATTAAGTGGATAGCATGATCAAAGTCAAGAACAGGTGGAATACCTTTGGGAATATCTTCAAATACCTTGGAATGCTTATTAATGACTCTTTGGAGATCTGGGGATATAGGGAACTTTGAGGTTTGAACATCTAATGAGCATAATCATGCAATTATACCTTGATGTACCTTTTTTAACAACTTTGTCATACCATTAGAGCTTATCAACTTCCTTGGTTTTCCTGTGATACCTTTAACTCATATTCTTTACCTTCCCATTAAAATTTCATGAGAAGTTTCAAAAATTAAAAGCCATTGTTCCCAATGATTGCAAACATTGAACACCCAAGACAACATAAGCACCACCCTTTAGGACAGGGATGATTTTAAGGAACCATACCTATTTAAAAGTGTACAAATGTTGGCGAATATTACCAATTCTTAAAGGGCCAACTATAAAATGATTGGCGATAATTTTCAAAAAATATTTTAATTTCCAAGTATTTTATATCGTTTATATATTAATTTGGTGATTTTTAGGGTGAAAAAATTTTACCCCATCAAAATTGGGCGAAAAAGAGCTTCAAAAAATGCAAAATAGCGAATCTTTTTTGGGAGAAAAACATGGAAAAATAGCCCACTCGGCTAAAATTTGCCCCTAAAATTATCCCTGATTTGGGATACCAATCATTGGACTATTCAATACATATTCCCCCATAGCCATGTTGATATTATGGCATTTCCCTGAGCAATTTATAGTTTCTTTATCTACAATCATTACTTGAAATTTTAGTGCTAGATAAACAAAGCAATTAATAACTTTGGCTAGATTACAATGAATGAAATTATGAGTACTACCAGAATCAATCAATATTGTTATATTCTTCCTTTTGGTGTACCCTTCTATATTGATAGTTTTAGGAGTACTAATTCCAGCTAATGCATGACAATATATGGTGGGACTAATTTCTTCTGAAGTGGCCTCTTCTATTTCTTCTCAAGTCGCCTCTTCTTGAGATGCTTCCTCTTATTTTGGTTCTTCCTCTTCACAATCTATGTAGAATAAATTCTTCTCATTGCACTTATTTCCCTTACTATACTTGTTGTCACAGTTAAAGCACAATCCTTTTTCTCTTCTTTCATGTAGTTGTTGGGGTGTCAACCTTTGTGGTGGTTTAGAAGAAGGAACATTGTTTTATCTATATGTGTTGGAGAAGGCCTTTCTAGTAGTTATCACCATATTTTTATTTTCAACCTTCCTTGCCATCATGAAAGCCTTCTCTAGAGATGATGGTTCAAAGAGATGCACCTCATGTTGAATGTTATCTTTCAAGGTTCCAATAAAGAGATCTAAAAAATTATCTTCTGAAATATTCTTCACTCTGATACTTAGATGCTGAAATTGCTTGATGTGATCTGTAACTGAACCTTTTTGCTTGAGATTTACTTACTGGCTGAAGAAGGTGTTGCTATTTATATCCCCATAATGTGCAATCAATTCTTTTGTGAATATAGACCAATAGATAATAGAGTCATTTTTACTGTCATAAAGCCATCGGTACCATACAAATTGATCAGATTCTAAACACAAGGATGCAATAGTTACCTTTTGCATAGTGGGCACCTGGTGTAGATCAAAGAATCGCTCCATCTGAAAAATCCGCGTGATTGGATCCTTGCCATCAAACTTTCTCATGTCAATATTGGGGATAAAGTAGTTTCTTGGACCTGAATTGAACCCATGATGTTGTAGTGAATCATCAACTTTTGAGAACTCCAACTTCCTAATCTGTAGTTTTTTTTCAATTTTCTCCAGACGTGATTGGAATAAGTCATATTTTTCCTCCCTATCCTCTTCTTGAGTAGATAATTGTGGAATAAAGTTATGTTTGATATCCTTGATAAACTCCTTCAAGTATTGAAGATCTTCTTTACTAACCATCCCTTTGAGATCATCTTTAGTAGCCATCTTCTTTTCTAATTTAGCAAAGTCATCAATTTTCACATTTACTTTAATCATATCTTCCAACTTGGACACTCTAAAAGAAATGTATTCCATTTGCTCATATGTCGGGGATGAATCCTCTCGGGGTTTGAGTGGAGTGTGATTCTTTCCACTTCCTTTTGGTGGAATTTTTAACAATATCACACCCTAGGGTTTACCACAAATATATCCTTGTACTAAAAGCTATTCAAATGCAAAATGACATACCTTTTTCAAACCCTGATTGGAATACTGTTTTAGGGCCAACTTGTAACTGAGGTAAAATTTAAATTATGACTCCTCTGATTCTAAACCTTCCCCCTGTAGCGCCTTGATTTTTCCTCTTTCCAATGTCACAGTTTGACCTAATTTGTATGAGCCAACAAAACGTTATTGAAAATATACCAAAGCTTCTTATTTTTGTCTTATCGAGAAGAGCGCACTTTTATTGTATACCACATGTCAACTATTTTATTTATGTATATGAAACTTCTACCACATATACCCTGGTTCTTCTTCTTTCCGATGCAACTGGTCTCACTCCATTTGGATCTCGGATTCCTTAGATATGACCTTTTTCCCAAGAACACTTGTTTTAGACTTGTTGTAGGACTAGTAAAAAACCCTAGATTCCGTCACAATTATCTCTGAAACTATAATGTATCAGGATCTGAATTTCAGATTGGAGATATCTAGGCCTGTTTTGGAAGTGGGTTTTTAACCTCGATCTCTGATATCTCCTTCTTATATATAGGAGATAAATGTGTACAATAACAACTAATAAACCCACTAGTAGACCCAAGCCTACCTAAATAATATGGAATGCACCACAATATAGGGAGTAATATGCCACACTATATGGTGTAATGTGTCACCATTAAGGGCTTAACATAAAATAACTAATCTGGTCCAAGTGAGCTAGCCACCACTCACCTCCTTTACAATAGAACCTCCTCAATCCTTATAAAGACTTTCTTACATACAATACCATGGGACAATACCATGGGCCACCAAATACCATGGAAGACCAAACACCATGGGCCCAAACATGTGCTTGACCTAAACCACCTTTGATTCACGAATCAAGGTTAACCCTAACAATCCCTAAACTTGACTAGGAGTAAATACCAACACCCCTCAAATTTTTACAGAGAAATCTGACATACACCCCCTATCACCTAGGTCTATATTCCAACTTTACCGGTGATTTTCCAGGGGTATGCATACCTTACAAAGTCTTACATCCATATGTCCTTTTACATGCAAACTGCTCCATTAATGTTTTTCATGTGTCTTCATGGCGACTACACCATCACCATTCGTTGATTTATCATCTTTCTTTTCTATGCTTGAATTATTGCTCGTTTCTGCTATGCTCCTTCCGTACATTCATCCAACCTTGTCATTGACGTCAATATAAAAAGAATCCATCTATTGGATTACATGGGTCCTCAACCACTATAACCACCAATTATCTAGGAATTCTCTTCACATACATGGTTCATCAATCTTGGTCCCAAAACTGAGATTAAGTTATTTCACATTCCTCCCATAATCGAAGACTCTACATCAACCTAAGAAACAAGTACACCTACCACCCTCATACCTACCGAGTGGTTCATTCAACACTTGATGCAACATCCATTTTCTATAGATAAGAGGGATACGTTGTGCTTCTAGCACCCGAGGAAATTACATTTTAACCAGGAACCCAAAAATATTGTTAGTGTGTCAAGTACCGGTGAACATGCACCCCACAAATAATTCAAAAAACCAAGTACAACATAATGAGCACAACTATATGCCAAACCATATTGGATATGATACCACTTATTAAGGTTTCAACAAGCATACATATAATAAATTGCAAGAGAAACAAAATCTACAAACAACCATTAAAGATAGACACAATGCTTATGTGAAAAAACCAAAACTGGGAAAAACCACCATAATAAATGCATTATCTCCCTTGACCTAAATAGACCATCCCAACCCAACTGAGCTAGAAACCACTCATGTCGATGCCACTTTACAATGGAACCTCCTCAAGCCTTATAAATACTTCCTTACATAAAATACCATGTGCCACTAAATACCATGGAACACCAAATAGCATGGAACAATACCACTGGCCACCAAATACCATGACCCAAACATGTGTTAAAACTAAACCATTTTTAAAACATTCCCCATTTAAATTTAACCCTAACAAAAATGTTAAACTCCGAAAGCTAAAAAGAAATTGTAAAGATATAAGGAAGAAAGAATGTGACACAATGGATTCTTTCATAACCTCATTCATGGGTATTGTTAATAAGTTGAATAACTACGGTGGAAATGTCAATAATCAAAGAGTGGTTGGATTTCAGAAAAATTTGGTACCTTGTAAATAGTACATGAACGATAATTCTGTCAATCCGTACCCCACACAAAAATTTTAATGTGCAATTTTTTGCACCCAAAAGAAGATCAAAAAGCAAAAATTATTCATGGTTGTTGCGCTCACAAAAAATTTAACGTGCAATTTTTCGCACCTGAAAGGAGATCAAAACGCAAAAATTATTCATGGTTGTTGCGCTCACAATTTGTTACAGGGAGTGAAATATTTTGAAGAATTTTCGGTAGTCTTCCCTGTAAAAAGGCACGAAAGAATAAATTGAGTTTTTTAATTATAAGGTTGATTTTTTCATGAAATTGGATTTCCACGTGATGTGGATATAATGTCATATGCTTTATGGTATAACTGAGAGTATTATATCAAGATATATTTTATATATATATATTTTTTTAATTTTTTGTAAAAATGTCTTGTAAAAAGAGTTATAACTGAAAAATAAAGGAAATTTCTTTTAAAACAAAAGAAGGATATTTCCTTGAAGAGCTTGAGATTGAAGATGGTTTCAAGTAGCAACAATCAGTTTCAAATTTCTTTTCTTATGGGAAAAAGAATGCTTTGGATAACAACATATTTCAAAAGATACCAACTTCATTGCACACTAAAGATGCATGGAAAACCTTGGTGACCAGTTATCAAGGTGTCGATAAAGTATAAATTGCTAAAATCCAAAAACTAAGAAGAAATTTTAAAAATCTAAAAATGAAAGAATCAGACACAATAGATTCTTTCATGACCCAAGTCATGGGGATTGTTAATTAGCTGAATACATATGATGAAATTCTTTCATGACCCAAGTCGTGGGGATTGTTAATTAGCTGAATACATATGATGAAAAGATTGTTACCAAAGAGTTATTGAATTTCAAAAAAAAATTATGCCCTAGAAACAGTATCAGGAGCGATAATTTTGTCAATTCGTCATACCAACAAAAAGTTTGATGTGGAATTTGTCACACCCCAAATGAAGATCAAAGTGAGAAAATTAGTCATGGTTGTCGAGCTCACAATTCGGAGAGGGAGTGAAATTTTTTGAATTCTCGCTAGTCTTCCCTATGGAATAGTGCGAAAGTATAAAATCATGAGTTTCTTTTATTGTAAGGTTGATTTTTTCATGAAATTGGATGTCCACGTGATGTGTAAATAAAGTCTGATTATATTGGAGGATCAGGTTATGTGATTTATATCAATGATTATCATTTTTTCAGTTTTTCCATGGGCTGTGGTAGTAGCTCGAATACTAGAGCAGAATTATTGGCTTGCTAGGCAATACTTAAAGTCTGCTATCTGATGGGTATTCCTATACAGCTGATTTATGGGGATTCTTTGGTTATTATCTCATGGCTAAACAGGAAATCTGCACTTGATGTGCCTTCTCTGATGCACTGGTGTCGCGAAATTAGACTTATGCTTCAAAGGGCCCCGCCGGTGACCTTTATACATACATATCGTGAGCATAACATGCAGGCAGATGAACTCTCAAAACAAGGAATGAATATGGACATGGGCCTTGTCTCTTTCTCAGAATCTTTGGATGGATCGATTGTAAATCAAGGATTATTATATCTCTTTTAGAGTAGCTGAATATCTCTTTTATTTCAGCATTGGTCCCTGCTATTGATTGATTACTTCTTGCTGTTCCATGATGAGTCCTTCCTGCCAGCATGCATTGCTTTGATTTTGTATGTATGAAGTTCATCTTCGATATATTAGTATTTTCTGACCTGTATATCAGGGATGATGAGTAAAGTATGCTATGATCAGAGTTTCTCCTTTTGCTTTAGCTGCGTTTTTTATCTCTCAGTTGTTGCTGTTGGTATTGAGATCTGGCTCTACATTGCATATTTGTATTTGATATATTTGCTGCTCTGTATTGATATCTACTTTAGTAGATGCATGGCATTGGGAACAGGAAATCATCTTTCTGTTATTGTAAAAGATGTCTTTTGATTCATATGAATAACAAAGACTGGTATTTTTCCTCTGAAAAAAAAAATAAAGTCATATGCTTTATGGTATAAGTGAGGATATTATATATAAAAAAAAATTGATATCAAAAGTTTTTTATATATAAAAGGTTTTTTTTATTATAAATTTTTTATAAATGACTATGTAAAAAAGGCTTGAATTTGGAAAAGAAAGGAGATTTTTTTTTAAATAAATAAGGGAGATTTTCTTGAAGAGCTCGAGAGTGAAGATTCGTTCAAGTAGCAACAATCAGTCCTAGATTTTCCTTCTTATGGGTAAAATGACTATGATGTTTGGGCCACAAGGATGGTGGTATATTTGAGATTAGAGGATGTGTGGGAATATGCCGTGCATGGATATTCCAAACCCACAGATGAAGCAACTCAAAGATCCCTATCAAATGGGAAAAAGAAGTTGTCATGAGAATCGATAGGAAGGCAAAGATGTAAAGGCACTGCATCACATAATGAAGCTTTGGATAATGGTGTATTTCCAAGGGTATAGGATTCATTGCATGCCAAAGATACATGAGAAATATTGGAAACTAGTTATCAGGGTGTTGGTAAAGTACAGTCTGCTAAAATCCAAAACCTAAGAAGAGATTTTGAATATCTAAAGGTGAAAGAATCAAACAAAATGGATTCTTTCATGACCCAAGTCGTGGGTATTGTTAATCACCTGAATACCTATGGTGGAAATATTGATGATCAAATATGTTAGAATATTATAAACCTACTCCATACTTAGGATAACAATAATTAATCATTTTTGGTTAATTTCCTATGTAATAGCCTAGGTAGTTGGAATCCACTAGCACCACTTTCAATACTTTCCATATTTACCCCAGGAGCACATTTATACTGATTCTAGTTAGATTTTGCCAAATTTATTTACTGACCAGAATGGAAACTGCGCGTTCCTATCTTTTATGCCTTTAGACAAACTTATCTTGCTTTTCAGTAGATAAGGGAAAGCTAGTCAAACTTAAAAACTGGCATATTTTGTGACCAACTCATCCTCCATGATTTTGTCTCCAGATTCCATGATTAGCAATACTTTCCATCACTCATCATAGTTCACATGTGCTTTAGTCAATTCATGAGATCCTTGACATATTTGGAATGTTCTTTAGTCACCTATAAGGGTTTATCATGTTTAGTAAGCCTAATTTATGAGCTAGCATGAGTTGTCTTCTAGCAACTCTATTTTTACTTTATAAGGATGTATTAACAATTTATTATTCATCATTAATGAATCAACAATTCATTTGATCAATATTCAATTACTATTCTTCACTTCTCTTGTATTCAATCTCATTATTCTTCTCTTTATTTTCCTTGTGCATGCTTGTGAGATTGTCTTGCAGCTAGATCTTTATCATATGCTTCTACATAGCGTCAAGTCTCTATTTCTTCATAGCATCATACCTGTTATTTCTACATGGTATTAGAGTGTAAGGTTGATCACTCTATCAGAGCTCTTAGGTTGTCAAGTTCTATATAGTTGAGGAACTACAAGTTCTCTACATTAGAGCACATTCAGTCTCCTATCCCTCTCTGAAGAATATCTTGAATTGAGCTTACAAGATTTTCTCCTAGTTTATGTTTATGCAGGTTGTAGAGAGTATCTTCAAGAGTGCATCAACTTCTTAGCATGGATTCCTCTTCAGCTATGATCTCAACTCCCTTCAATTATCATGAATGGAAATCCAAAATTGGCTTTCGGTTGCGCAATAAGGGACTCTATAGAGTTTCGTTGGCTTCAGAGAATGAGCCTAATGCTAGTGTTGAGAAAGCTAAGTGGCATAATAAGTTGGATGAATCCTATGGATTGATTTGTCTCTATATTTCTCTTGATCTTCTTTTTCATCCAGATGGTTTGACCACTTCAAACTAAGTATGGACCAAAATTTAGTCTCTCTTTGGAGTACAAGATGAGATAAGAGAACATCAGTGCGAGAATGAGTTATTCTCATTGAGTCCAAGCAGTTTCGAATCCATTGAATGGTTCTTCACAAAATTCAATTCACTTGTTATAATAGTCAAGCAATGTAGAATTTAGAAGAAGGAATATCAATTGATTCTTTCCATACTTTCAAAATTGGTTCCTTAATACTCAATTTTTGTGTCAACTTTTCATGCTACTAGGCTTGCTATTTCTAATTGGAAAATGTCTTCTTTGAGTACATTATTTGATTCACTATCAAAGGAGAAAGATAAGTGGATAAAGATGGGTTCTCTTATAACATCCAAGGGAAAGGATCATGCTCTCATAGTTCAAGGAAGTAAGAATGCAAATTCAAAAGAGAATAAAATAGTAAAAGAGAAGAATCCAAAGTCAAATAATGAAGATGAAAGATCAAATCTTAATAATGAAGGTTCAATGAAGAAAGTCAAGAAGAAAGGAAGCACATCCAAGTTTTCTTATTGCAACAAGGGATTTCATACTGAGAAGAAATGTTTCAAGAAGAATATGGACATCATGTCTCAGTTACTTGAGAAGCATAACATTGGAGTCTAGATGAACTAGAGAAGTCCGCTGAATCCTCGAAACATTGTCGAAGTGCGTTGTCCCAAGGTAATATTAACTATGCATTGAGTGACACAGTTAAATAATTTCCTCGCATCTATTATATAGATTCATTTTCTTATATATCAGAATCAGAAATCTCGATGTCTTTCTTAGATAAATCACCTATCAGTTCACTAGATCCATCTCCCAATGATTGTGTTTTTTCACTAGATCCTGACTTGTCTTTGTCCGTATCTTCCTCACTCTAATTAAATTATTATGAATGTAATTTAGAAGAAAGTGTGCAGGATGATATGCATGTTATGACATCACCCATACCATTTATGCATCCTCTGAATACTCTAAATACTATACAAACCCCAAGTTCACTAGTTGATTCCTTATTGGATTTATATGTAGTGTTACTTATATCTAATGGTTTCAAGTCTTGTATATCTTTCACTGATTGGTTATCCATGGCATTAGTCATCCTTGGACTTATGTTAAAAATGTTTGGATCTAATCTAAACATCTATGGTTCATATCTCAAGTCCACCCATCATTCATATTTACACATTCATCGGTTTTCCCCAGTTGCTCATCATTTTCCTACTCTAACCCCATATCCTCATAGAGACACTGTACCTTTGGTATTTACTACTCTGTATGATAATATTTCTGATATTTCAAAGTCATTTTAGCCCCATTTCATAATTGGGAAGGTGCTACAATAGTTTTAAAAGAAGATATATGGCCCATTTCACCATTTTGTAGCTCTACAAGGAACCTGTTGTGTTGGATTTTTTTACTCTTTGTGAAGGATTATGCACACATGAACTAGAGAATCCCATTGAGTCCTCAAAACATTGTCACATTGCACAATCCTAAGGTAATATCAACTATGCCTTGAGTGAAAAAGTTAAATCTTTTCCTCACATCTATGATATAGATTCATTTTATTATAAATCAGAATCAGAAATCTCAATGTATTTCTTAGATAAATCACCTATCAGTTCACTAGATCCATCTCTCAATGATTGTGTTTTTTCACTAGATCATGATTTGTCTTTGTCCACCTCTTCCTCACTCTATTTAAATTATTATGAATGTAATTTAGAAGAAAGTGTGCAGGATGATGTGCATGTCATGACATCACCCATACCATTTATGCATCCTCTGAATACTCCTAAGATTTTACAATTCCCAAGTTCACTAGTTGATTCCTTATTGGATTTATATGCAGTGTTACTTATATCTAATGGTTTCAAGTCTTGTATATTTTTCACCGGTTGGTTATCCACGACATTAGTCATCCTTGGACTTATGTTACAAATGTTTGGATTGTGAGGACCCTGCATCAAATAATTAATCAAAATACACGATATAGCAGCAAAACTCAAAATCACTTTTATATTAATCGCAGGCCACTTCGAGGGGGCAACCTCTTTTGAGCAAGCTCAATACAAAATAACTTCACCGTGCCTTCCTTGGCCTCAACACACACTTATATACTAAAAATAGGCACCAATACTATGGGTCAAAACCACGGGCCAATATAAACTATGGATCAAAACCATGCGCCAATACTATGGGTCAAAACCATGGGCCAATATAAACTATGGATCAACAAATACTACAGGCGGCTTACAAAGCATATGCGCCCACTAACAATAATACAAACTATGGATCAAAAATTACTATGGGACGACTTACAAAGCATATGCGTCCAACAACAATATACTAACACGGTAAAGAGAAGGATTGACATGGGTTCCTAACATCCCCTCCCCCTTAGAAAAAGCTTTGTCCTCAAAGCTTTAGATGTGGAAATTGTCGCTGAATCTGAAGGAGTGGTTCCCACGTAGCATCCTCGGGCCGCATTCCGTGCCATTGAATTAATATCTCTATGATAGAGCGAGAGCGAAGCTGACAAGTGCGCTTATTGAGGACAGCCTCCGGCTCCAAAAAGATGGATCCTTCATTATCCAGTTCTGGTAAAATAGTTTGGCCTTTGATGTTGGTGCCAAGAACTTTCTTCAGACAAGAGACATGAAATACTGGATGAATGCGGGAAGAAGGCGGAAGTTCCAATTTATAAGCAATAGACCCAATCTTCTGAAGAATCCTATATGGCCCATAGAACTTTGGAGCGATCTTATGACGCCCTTTGAGTTTTAGTGAGGATTGCTTGTAAGGCTGGAGACGAAGAAAAACCATATCACCGGCTTCAAAAGTGCGCTCAGAACGGTGCTGATCAGCTTGTTGCTTCATGCAATTTCTTGCCATGTGAATATTTTCGCGCAAAATGTGAAGAACCATATCGCGGTTTCGGAGGACCGCGTCAACTTCCTGAACTGGAGAACTGCTGGGGGTGTAAGGAAGAAGAACTGGCGGTGCCTGACCATAAACTGCTTCATATGGAGTAATTTTAGAGGCAGTGTGGTAAGAGGTATTGTACCACCATTGAGCGAGAGGGAGCCACTTTTCCCACTGATGTTGTTGCTCAGAGGAGAAGCAACGAAGATAAGTTTCCAAGCATTTATTGATAATTTCAGTCTGACCATCCGTTTGTGGGTGATAACCTGAACTCAGCTGCAGTTTGGTGCCAGTGTGGTGAAAGAATTCTATCCAAAAATGACTGGTGAAAGTCGCATCACGATCCGAGACAATGGAAGAAGGCATTCCATGAAGACGAAAGATCTGGGCCAGGAAAATTTGAGCAACGGAGGAGGTTGTATAGGGGTGGCTGAGAGCACAAAAATGACTATATTTGGAGAGGCGATCAACCACAACCAAAATCATAGTCTTCCCTCTAGATTTAGAGAGCCCTTCAATGAAATCCATAGAAACATCTGTCCATATCCGGGTAGGTATGGGCAAGGGTTCGAGCAATCCCGGAAGGGGTTTTGTTTCACCCTTATTGCGCTGGCAGGTATCACATTCAGCCACCATCTGTTGAATTGTCCTTTTCATGCCCTGTCAAAAGAAGTTGCACCGTGCCCGTTTATACATTTTGAGAAAACCAGAGTGCCCAGCTGGCGGAGAAGCATGGAGTTCATAGAAGATAACTGGTTGAAGAGATGTGTTCTGAGGAAGCACCAGACGACCCTTGTATCTCAGTGAAGCACCATCCCAATAGTAATGTGGGACAACAGAAGGGTTGTTGTCCAATCGTTGGATGATTTGAGATAATGAAGAGTCATTGACATAACCCTGTTGAACTGATTGCAACCAATTTGGAACAGGCATAGAAATAGCGGAAAGAGAACCTTGGTCATCAAATGTGTGAGAAAGGGCATCCACCACAATATTGTCCTTACCCTTATTATAAGTGATCTCATAGTCATAACCCATGAGGTTGCTAACCCATGTTTGTTGTGCTGGGGAGGATACACGCTGTTCTAGGAAATATTTCAGACTCTGGTGATCAGTCTTGATGCAGAAATGATTCCCTAAGAGGTAGGGTCACCACTTTTGTACTGTATGCAAAATAGCCATCATTTCCTTCTCATATGTAGAGGCAGCTAAATTCTTACCGAAAAGGGCTTTGCTGGTGAACGCAATGGGGTGTTCATCTTGAAGGAGAACAGCACCAAGTCCGTTGCCGCAAGCATCACTCTCAATCGTGAAGGGCCTGATGTTGGGAGGAATGCTTCCAGGAAGGAGCTGAATACGATGGTCCTCTGGTCGTGAAGGTGGAAGTCCCACTGGTTCAGCAAAAACACTTGTATATCGATCCAAAATTTGTTGGGGATCCAAAGGAGTAGTGGGGTCCACTGATGGTTGCATTTGAATGGAATGGAGCTGAGCGATGACACCATGGGAACTCTTCTTAAGGAGTTTTTCCATGCGATGTGAACTGATGATGCTGAGAGACCCTGGTTGTAATCCTTTCAATGTGTGTTTGTGTCCATCGGGGGAGAACTGCATCCAAATTTCAGCAAAATCCCATAATATGGGGCCAAGTGTGCGCAACCATTGAGCGCCCAAAACCACATCACATCCGCCTAAGGTCAAGGAAAACATGTTAGAGTGGAGGTTATAATCTCCCATAGAGATACGCACATTACGACACTTCCCTTTGCAAGGTAAGGTGCCCCCATTGGCAACCATGACTTCAAAGTTGGAGCAAGGATGGTAAAACAATCAGCTTGTTTGGCGATCCGAGGGTCAATGAAATTATGAGTGCTTCCAGAATCAATGAGTACGGTAAGAGGAAGCTTCTTGAAGTAACTGCGTACCCGTATTGTTTGGGGGGCCGTGACTCCAGCTAAAGCATGGAGGGATATCTTGGGCTAGTCGTCCTGAGATGGAGGGTCAGTAGGCGGCTCCTGAATGTCAACCGGAGCATCCATTGTATCGGGAGCTTCTTCACCAATTTCAGAGGCAGGTGGAGAATCCACATCCAAGAGATAGAGCTTTTGTTGAACACATCGATGTCCCCGATTGGATTTCTCATCACAATTATAACAAAGCCCTTTTTCTCTGCGTGCCTGCATCTCTGTTTCATACAAATGCTTGATTGGAGGTGAGCGAGGAGCTGGCAGAATGGGAGGTCGTTGAGAACCCATATTTCGGAAGGGAACAAAAGAGGATTTGGAGCACTGTTGGGCTGCCAGCTTGTCTTCTGCCAACTTAGCCAACCCCAGGGCTTCCATCATTGTGTTGGGACTGAACATTTTGACCTCAGAGCGAATTGCATCCTTTAGACCACTGATAAAACAACTCCGGTAGAAGTCACCAGGTAATTCTTCTTTGTGATTAGCTAGTTTCTCAAATTCAGTTTGATACTCTTTCACAGTGCCAATTTGGCGAAGTTTAGTGAGAGATCCTGTGAAGTCATCAAAAGCACTAGGACCAAATCATTGCAAAAGGAGCTGGCAAAAATCAGGCCATTTTGGCTCTTCATGAGCCTGGATGTACCAATGATACCATTGAAGAGCTTCCTGTTCCAAATGAAAGGAGGCAAGTGGAACTTTGTTGAAATCAAAAGTATTATGAAGACTAAAATACTGTTCTGCACGATAGATCCATCCAGTCGGATCAGTACCATTGAAGCGAGGAAAATCTAGCTTCGGACATCGAAAATTGCTGGAAGAAGAGAACCCATTGTCTGATGAAGACGCAGACTGTCGTCTGGTGTTCAGAGATGAATGCTCAAGATGGAGACTGAGAAATTTTTCATCCAATTCCTGGAGTTTGGCTTGGATGGCTGTAAGTGCTTCCTCCATGGTTTTTGCTCCTGTGCGGGTGGCAACCACAACCATTAGTGTTTTTTTTTTTTTTTTTTTTGGGGGGGGGGGGGGGGGGGGGTGGGGGGTGGGTAGAAAAAAAAAAACAGAAATTGTTTCAGTAGAGGAAAATCTGGATTTGGGAAAAAATCAGAAGGGTAATGTGGGTTTGAGTAAGTTTTGGACACTGTCGAAAGGACAGGGAAGCAAAAAATGGGGATTTTAGGAGCAGGGTGAAAGAATGAGAAAATTTGGTAGAGAGAGACAAAGAAGCAGAATGAGGAAAGGAATACGGTGGCAAAATTTGAAGGTGTTTGGGTGAAAATTGAAGGAGTTATGACAAACCCTAAAAATAGACAAATGTGGAATTTTGGGTCTTGGGAAGTGGAATCTGGGATAGGGTCTTCAGGAATGAAATATGTAGAATGGAATTGCAGAGGTGTCAGTGAAGTTTCAGGGAAAACAAAGTTGAAACCAAGGAGATATGGCCGAAAAACTGAAGGTATATGTAAATGTATATGTCATTTTTTCTAACAATCACTTTTTTTTTTACACAAATGAGAAGGTATATGTTTTTGTGGGTGCAGCCTTTGAGGGCCTAAATGATGCTTTCGGGATACAAAACTTTGCAGGCATGTAGAGAACATATAACACTAATGCAGCACTATTTTTCGGAAATAAAATTAGTAATTTTTAATTTTTTTTTCTAATTATCTAAGTGATCATTCGTCGAAAATGGTACGTCTTTTGTGTGTGTAGCCTTTGAAGGTCTTAATGAAATAATCATGAAATGGGTTTTTATAGAATGTAGAGGCCAATGGCTTCTAGTACACCATATAATTTTTTTTTAAACAATTACGAATTGAAAAAGTTATGGGAAAAACACTAACAACATGTATTTTGAGTTGAGGAGTTAAGACACAATAGAAATTGAAAACAAATGGAAAAATATAATATTTTTTAATAAAAAATACATATTTAGAATCTGCAGAAAAATTGCTATTTATGTTTAAGATTTCGTCAAAAATGGTTGTGTGTAGCATACTGTAACGACTGTGTAAACAACGACTTCTTCAGAAAATGGGGGAAAATCCCAATTAGCTAAGGTTTATCATATACCATAGCACATGTTTGGTATTACCGAAGTAAATTCCAAACCATACACATAGGACTATTGGTGACATGCGAGGAAGTGAATTGGCGTGTTTAAATTCAAATTACATTTCCCACCTTGTAGAATTAACAAACGCGTGCACGTTATATAACTAAAAAATGCGTGCGCATTTTATAAATCCAAAATGCGAGCACGTTATATAACAACAAAATGTGAGCGCGTTATATAACTATAACATGTGAACGCATGTTGTGGAGCTAAAAATATAGCACTATATGTAATATATCAAATGTATGGATAATAGTTTAGAGGGGGTGGGGAAGGGTCAAGGGCCTAGGAAGATGTTGGAAGTTCAAGTGGGAATGGTTGATAGTTGAGAGGGGGTTGGGAATGGTCAAAGTCCTAGGAAGATGTTGTAAATTCGAGTGGAGAAAGATGAATGGAATGGGAACATTATGGGTTACAAGGGTGAAGGGGAGTGGGGATTGAGAGAATTATTAGGAGGAGAAGAGGTGTTGAATACATATAGGGTTAGAAACAGTACACAAGACTTGAGTGACTGAGGGGGATAAGGTGGAGGGGAATAAGTGGGTGATGGTTTGATGAGAGAGAGGATTGGTGAATGGAAAAGTGGATATGGAGTATTAGAGGAGGAATAGGATGTGTTGGAGGAGAGAGGCGAAGGA
>LPNX011200391.1:0-10030 GCA_001517045.1 Pseudotsuga menziesii
AAAATTTAATGTATTTGTCTTCGTTCCTTGACCACCTTTTTTAATTTGATGTTTGTCAAATGGTTAGTCTTATATGTTTTTGAATCTTTCCGTAATATCACTAAGGAATTCAAATGTTGAGATGTCCCAGAAGAGGAAGCCTCGTTAATTTATTTTTCTCTTTGGTTTTCATTCTTATTTTATATCATCGAGAAATCCTTCGATCCAATTTTTGCAAGCACAATGATAATCGTTGAGGATATTGATAGGCCGGCTATCAAATATTTCAAGAAGATGAGTTCAAGCTGGAAGTCTTTATTTACACACTAGAAATCAGCGTTGACCCTTCCAATGTCGGCTTTTACGTCGACAGGGCCCTGGCGAAGATTGAACTCGAGAATTTCCGAGGTAAACTCAAAACCATGATCTTCTAATTCATGCCTAGAATAATGCTAGTGCCTTTTAATTTTTTATTTTTTTAGTGTCCCTAAGGTTTTAAACCAGATCCTAAAGTCGTGAGGAAACTATTCAGTTATCTGTCAAATGATTTATGTGTGTTTCTATAATTGCTTTTAAGCTGGCATGTTTTTCGTGTTTTTAAAATGGGGGATCAAATTCTAACATGAAAAAATTGAATATTTGTTCGTGTTTCAAGAAATTATACATTATGCTTGTTTTGCGGTTTACTTGGTTTGGTTACGAGGTCAAATAAAATTGACAGAAATATTAATTCATATAAAGGGGAAGAGAGTTCGAAAATTGACATGCAACGTTAATCATTTGGTGAGAACACCTAGCATATTGTGGGTGAAGGAGGGAGCATATCCCTACTACAAAGAAGCTATTAATGCAAGGCACATCGAAGGATCCTCGACCAAAGGGGGAATTAACAAGATTAAGGGAGCAGACGGGGAACCAACAAGATTAAGAGAATTATTTGGCCTATGGTCACTATGCAAATTGAAATCTACATAAAAAACAGGTGATGTGGATCGTAATTGTTTGTAATAATATGGAATGAAATTCATAAATGAGGTGGAAATGGTCTAATCATCCAAGGAGGGAACATATGAGGTTGAATGGTTCCCACAGGAGATGTAAATCCTCTGGTAAAAGTATCCAAGGAAGGGTGCACTACGAGAAGAGTACCTCCCAACGAATCTCATGAAGAGGCTTCAAGTTAAAATAGCCAAGTAGGGCGCATTTGTGAAGTGTAACCCACAAATGAATGTATAACACCTTATGACATAATCTATGACAAGCTATGGCAATCTATGAAAAATCCTCATCCTAAATTTAGCCAAGGAGGACGCATGAAGGGTGAGTGGGCCGATAAGTTAGTTGTCAATCCCCTTAGTCAAGGAAGGAAACCCCTAATTGGAATTAGCAAAGGTGACTGAGGTATTATTTGGGAAAATATAACATAATAAGGGAGGTTATGTGTCATGAATAATGATTCTCTCCAATAATTTGAATTTTATTTTATTTTTGTGAAAGAAATTTAGAATGAGGAGGAAAGTCCTCAAAGAAGTTTATAAAAAGGAATGCAAGAACTTGGGATAGTTCTTTTGATCATTTGCAATTCGAATTTGAGAGATATTGAGATTCTCATTATTGAGAGATGTTCCCCTTGCAATCGTAACTACTTTTGGCGGTGAAATATTACACCCTATATAGCATGAGAGGAGGAATGACCATGATTTCATTACAAAGGTTCAATGCAATGAGGTTATGTTCGTGTTTGGTTAATCATTTGAGTTCACACTGGAGTGATTGGGATGTGAGTGAGTAGTAGTGCAAATTGTTGGTGTTCGATCTTTGTTAATGTGTTCATAACTTGATAGGTACACAAATAGACAAGAATGTGTGAAATTGTTGTTTAGAATCCATGACAATTGAATATGTTGAGAGGGAATACTACCATTCACAAATATTTATCGAATGTGCTCTTGGGTATTTATCCAATAATTCATTTAGCCATCTTGAATTGGACACACAAAACTACCAATGCTGAACTTCGATATACGTCGACATTTTTTTTTCACCATTAAGTAGTTTACTGGTTGGTTAAGAGGGGGTGGTAACATTCCCCTTACTACGATTCAATTCCACCCAAGATTTTGGTATGTTTTACTTTGTGATATAGAGAGAGATCTGGGTTTGGAGTTTTCTTTGAAGTGCAACAAAAAGTCCAACCTATTGATAGGTGGTGGATGCCCAACAATTATGTAGAGACGAATCACAAAACTGATGTGTCATAGTTATGCGGTGCCACATGGTAGGTGATGGATGATGCGTCAATCTAAAATTATTCCACACATCATTTGTGTGTTAATCTGTAAAAGGGTCCATGTGCAAGTTAAGCCCATGTGGCTTGTTAAGGTGGCAATTCCATGGAATCTACACGGGGTCCCTTATGGTAGGAGAAACACCCTTGGTGTTATTGTCTTTGAGTTTGATAACAAGAAGCTTCATTTAGTCAAGGAAAGAAGGGACACAAGGACATGGTGTAGTTGGGGATACTATCAACAGATGGAGCAGAAAGAGGTACAACCACCTATCCTACATGCACAATGAAGAGAGAATGTTAATGCATATAACAATATTGGTGATGGTGATTGATAGATTTTATTATGTGGAAAGAGGGACATATGTGACAGTGACAACTACAAGAGGAGGGGCTTGTGCAATTTTTTACACCCACAAGGAAGACAATGCTCTCCTAAACAAGACTGCAAAGAAGTGTCCAAAAAATAAAAGCTTGTGCAAAAAAAGAGAGTGCCAACAGCCAAAATGAGCATGTAGCCAAAGCTAAGGAGCACAAGGTTGAGGCGTTGGAGGTCACAAAAAGGTGGACCACCAGAAAAATATTGAAAAGAAGAGGGGCTATGAGGGAAAAATCTTTAAAATGAACACAAAATGGGTCAGATCATTCCCAAAAAGATCACAAACGACTCTATTAGTAACCATAAGAAGGTACCCCAAAAAACAAGAGTGGACCTTCAATCTCACATAACGAATGCGCACAATAGAATAAAAAAGACACCCGAAAAGTATCATAAAACAGCAAAATGATGGCCGAAAAAAGAAATTAGAGTGCATAGTTTGTGAGAAAATTTTATCAACAAAGTTAATTTACCCATTTTAAATGGAATACCACAACATAAAACTTTAGATTTTATGCAAGTAAGTCATATTTCAACCAAATTAATGGGAAATCACAATTTAATGTAAACATTTGAAACGCCATGGAATTCTTGGTTTTTCTCCACAATGCACAAATATTGTTGAAACGAACAATAAGCTTAGATATTCAAAGTCTAAAAACAAGGAATCCAAGATCCGAGTCCGAAACCAAAACAAGTATTCTATAAATCTCTTCAAATGATCAATATCTCTACTCGGGCCGTCCATACAAAATAATAGAAAAATTTTGCATGCATTTAAAAAAATCCCCCATAATTTTCATAGGCTACTCAAAATTGACCTTGACACCTTCCAAGAGGTTTTTTATGCCTAATGGTTTGACATGTCTCTTTACAGGTTGATCAGGTCCATCCAAGACACCCCTTACCTCCAATCATGGTTATTCTCTTCTCCAAGCCCTAAGCTCTCGATCTGTGGTCGTGGATCCTTCCAAACCCCATCAATTTGTTCCTTATTGTTTCATAGCAAGAAGCTTAATTTCTTCAAGGAAAGAAGTGACAGAAGCATGTGGTGTGGTTTTGTATACTATTAACAAATGGAGCTCAAAGAGGTACAACCACCTATCCTACATGCACAATGAAGAGAGAAAGTTAATTCATATATAAATATTGGTGATGTCAGTGGCTAGAGTTTATTATGTGGAAAGAGGCACATAGGTGACAATGACAACTACAACAGGAGGGGCTTGTGTAATTTTCTACACCCACAAGGAAGACAATGCTCCCATAAACAAGACAGCAAAGAAGCATCCAAAAAATAAAAGCTTGTGTCAAAAAGAGAGTGCCAACAACCAAAATGAGCATGTAGCCAAAGCTATGGAGCACAAGGCTGGGGCATTGCAGGTCACAAAAAAGGTGGACCACTACAAGAAGATTGAAAAGAAGAGGGGCTATGAGGGCAAAAGCCTTAAGATGGACCCAAGATGGGTCAAAACATTCCCAAAAAAATGACAAATGACTCTAGTAGTAAGCATAAGAAGGTACCCCCCCAAAAAAGAGTGGACCACGATGACCACATAACCATGGCATAGAAAATAAACCACAAAAGTATCATAAAACAACAAAACCATGGCCCAAAAACCAAAATAGAATACATAATTTGAGAGAAAATTTTATCAACAAAGTTAATTTAACCATTTTAAATGGAATGTACCAAAACATAAAAGTTTAGATTTGGTGCAAATGAATGGGAAACCACAATGTAACAAACATTTGAAACGCCACGGAATTCTCGGTTTTTGTCCACAGTGCAGAAATATTGCTGAAATGAACAATAAGCTTAGATATTCAAAGTCTAAAAACATGGAATCGAGGGTCTGAGTGCATAACGAAAACAAGAACAAGGGTTGTATAAGGCCTTTGAAATGATCACTATCTCTACTAGGGCCATCCATACAAAACAATAAGAAATTTTGGCATCCAATTAAAAAATCCTCCATAGTTTCCATAGGCTACACAAAATTGAGGTTGACACCTTCCAAGAGGTTTTGTACCCCTAATGGCTTCCCAGGTCTCTCTACAAGTCGATGATATTCATGTACAAGACACCCGTGACCTCCGCTCGTGGTTTTTCTCTTCTTGAGACCCTTGTCGTGGATCCTTCCAAATCTCATCAATCTATTCCTTAAACGGTGACCCTCCTCCACGAATATGTCATGACCTTAGACTATTATTAGCTACATATTTTATGTTTATGTTAATTCAATTTTAATATTATTTTATTTTATTTATCATATTATTGTTTTTTAAAAATGAAAAATAGAAAGAGACATTATACCAATAGAGAAGATAAAAATAAAATATAAAAGTTTTATATATTTTACAAGTTAAGTTTTATATAAGATACATGCAAAATATTGAAGTAATTATAAAGATAATGTGGTCACCTAATCTACCTAGTAATATATGAACGAAACCTGTAAACCTACTCTACCCTTGTAACCTATTATTTAACAGCAATCTGCATCATCATCGCCATCGCTAAAATATTGCATCTCACCATCGTTAACATACTGCATATAGGCGTCGCTAAAGTAGTTCACTCCACTATTCTGCTCGTGGATATAGTTCATTTCGGTATTCTGTTCGTGTAGAAGTGCCGTTGACCTCTCGTCGTCATCCCAATCAAGCACAGCCCGATCAGGTGGCAACGCAGGCGGCAACGGCCTGCTGGTCTGAATACATCTTAGTTCACCCTCAATCTTGGAGTGCGATATGGGAGTGGGAGTTTCCCTTTTGGGTTCTGCTTTTTCATTCGCACGCTCGTCTAGGCTCACTTGTTCTAATTCCTTACAAACAACAACTCCAACCTGGTTCTTGATTGTCCATGCATTAAGAACACTCTCCTCCTTTTTCAATGGCGAGGGGGACGAGATATTGGATCCAAGCTGGAATGAATTAATGCTTTTCCCTTCCTCATCTTTGGCTACAAGGAATGAGTGATTTGGTCTCTATGCTGTGAGAACAAGCATTTCTCTACGAGGAAGCTCTTTCTTGTATTCCTTTGTTATCAGGGTAGGAAGCTTGGACTTCACCTCTTTCTTCCCATAAATGTCGTTGAGATTCAGCGGGGCGAACTTCTTACTCCCTCCTCCCATTTAGATTTCAAAACACCACCCCTATCAGAAAACTCGATATCAATAACCCTCAGCAAATCGGAGACGGATAACGTCTCATCCTACAGGAAATGATATCTAACGTTTGTTTTCAGTGAAAAATGTGAAGACTGAATCCTATCAATCAATCCGAATGGTAAGTTAACCGAAGGAAAAATTTGAATGCATAAAATCGTGAATCCTTGTAAACAAATAGTCTTCTCTCTCTGCATTGCTTTCCCCATTTTGGGAAGTCGGCTCGGCATAGCGCGATGGATTGATGATTTTGGGAAATTGTGTGGAGCATAATAATTATAGGAAATGATTTAGGAAACGAGGAAGTGGTTTTATTGCTTTTATTTTGAATTTTGCAGTAGATTATAGGATGTTGTTGATTTTTGCCCCAAATACCTTGTCTAGAACCTAGAAGCCTTCTGCAGTTCTGGCGTTGAGTGCATTATCAATATCCAGAGAGCGTTCTGCAGTCTTGCCTTAAGCTCATTCTCAATGATGCTAGGTAACGATTGCGAATTTTTAGTGCTTCATTTCTTTATACTTCTTAGGTTCCTACTAAAGCTTTAATCGATATTCTTCCACTCAGACGCAGAGCTGATGTTGAGAACACCTCGCAGATCCTATGGGAAGAGGTCCTTGCTATCAATTGCACACAAAATCTTTTTATAAGCTCGTTCTAAAGCCGAAGTAGACAAAGAAGAGTGTTCATTACTCAGCCATCAGCTATAACATCACAATAGAATTGCTCAAATTATTATAAAAACTATTTCTTGACTCTGGGTCACGCGGTGCATCAATTAACAATATAAATAAAAAGTTGATAATAACTTCATACTTGCAAATGCTCACTTTGTATATTATTAAACTTGCTTCACTTGTGTGGGTGAGCTCCATTTTTCTTGTTATTGAAGTTGAGACCAATATGCTCCAAATTGCTATGTTAATCAAATTGCTCACAATGTGGTTATTTCACCCGCGATGCCAGTTGAACTTAGGATATTTGTTTTCTGCAAGTTCTCCATTTTGTTGTTATTGCCAAAGTAGTTAGGTATTCTACAGTGTTTGTTGTTTTGCAGATATTCATTTTAAATACATAATTATCAAGCACTTAGAGTTACTGTTAGGCACTTCAAAGAACTCCATTTTAAATCCAAAATTATAAGTATAACTTAAAAGAATCCAATCTTTTTACAAGTATTAAGACAAGATGAAAGTGCGTCCATTTAAGTTGTTTCTTCTGCACCTCCCGACGGTGGATAGACTACGATAGCTCTAAGCCAAAACATTCCACAGCGCATGGCAGAAAAAATACCTGAAGTTGTAAGCAGATTGAAGGAAGTAGGGTTGGTGTCTAAAATAACTTCTCCCGCCCAAACCTCAGGTGCTTCCCTCATAGCCAATACTTGGTAGGGTGTTCTTCAAACTAACGATCCAATCAAAGCAAAGAAGAGGTAAGTGCAATGTACCAATCATAACTTATTAACAATTCACCAAAATTATATTTGGATACGTAAGTCTTAGTTGTCTCAGAGCTGTAGTGCTTCCATATCTCGTAAGAATATGGGCAAGATTATTGTAACATATGGATTTTTAATTTTGTTATGATCGATTTGCCATTTTTTGAAAAAATTGAAATGATTTAAAACTGTCATGGCATATAGGCATCTAGGAATGAAATCATATTATTATTGGCCTTGAGTCTAATGAAGTCGTTCTAATCAACATGCAATAGCCCAAGCTATCCTTGTCTAGTAGCAGGATGAGCATTTTGCAAGGTCTCCACGGCGGCCTGTCTCCCAGGTCTCAGATTTCTGAAGGTTACACGTGAGGGGAGCGTAGCCTTCCAAGTTACCTCTAAAGTCGGTGCGTCTTCTTTTTAAGGAGGACTTGGCCTAGTTCCTTTTCTTTTCAACTCATGTTGATTAGCAGCTTCCTAGTTTATTTTGGAGTCCAGTAAGTCTAATATAGTTAAAAAAAACACTAGCAGAAGTTAAGTTAAGTTGGTTCTTGGTTTTCTAGTTTTCCAATAGAGAAAGCACATTACAACACTCCACAAAGAAGGAAAATATAAGAGGAAGAGATGCGAATTAAGAGATGGATGGCTAGGTAGATTGTGGCGTTGGAGTTACCAGAGCATGCACACATGCCTGCATGAGCATAGACGCCCGACCAACATGGAACAACTAGCTAGTATGCTAAGTTTACATTATAGTTTTTTTGATGGTTATAGTTAAATGCAAAGCTAAAACATTAAGTGTTGCTTGATTAATGCTAGACTTATATCTAGTATTACTTAGAATTTGGATAATATTCAAAATTTATGCTCTCCAAACATAAGATCAAAGCTTCAAAAATCTATTTTCCTCATCCTTTGCCTCCGAATGAGGCCAAATAAGAACACAAACAACTCTATTGGATGATATAAAAGTTCAAATATTTTCGTTGGTTGAAATAAATGTTGAAAACAAGATGCATAGAATACTTTGGTTAAATATTTTTTTTCAAGCGAGGAATAATAGAAACTTTGGCAAGCCGAATCATAGAGTACATGAAGCCGTGGGAAGGGACTAATAATAAGGCATGCTTCTAGCAGTACTGTACTTTTAGGAGTCCCACTGATAAGCAACAGACTTTAGTTTGAGCTTTTAGTTTCATAAATAGTTTTATTCATTTAGTTTAATGTTCTTAAAAATATCAAGTTCGATAAGCGGTTAACCTTCTCGCTCACTAAGCAAGTAAAATTGTTTATGAAACTGAAACATTAGACTGAAGTCTACTGCTTATCGGTGAGACTCCTAAAAGTACACTACTGCTAGAAGCATAAAAACTCTTTCTGAAATCAGCGAGGGCCTGACCAATAGTGCCATAAAAGAGCAATGGTTTTAGAATTCGACATAAACATCAAGCCACGTTTGATCACAATGGATCTACATATAAGGGTAGAGAGATTGAGCACATTTCTTGGAGCATCCAAATCCAAGGTCCAGAGTTTTGCAGTGACGAAATATTGCTGGATGTATATCTTGGCCGAGGTTTTTGGAAACGTCTGTACTGCTCAGCTTTCATGATTTCGGCAAATTTTTGACCCCATCAAAGAAAATAAAATGGATTGGGTGTAGATATTCTATTCGTGGCTTGACTTTAGAAACAAACAATTATGTAATTAAGGCTGAGCTTATCATTATATTAAAATACCGAGGCTTATTTTAGGTTGTTCGCTAAGATTGATATGCAGTGTCATCTTTTTGTATTTTTAAATGCAACATGGTTTTTAGTGTCTGATATTTTTCTTTGTTTTCTACTCATACCTCAAACTTCACATAGCCATGCCCAAATTTTAACTTGTTAAATATGAGACTCGTTTCACTATTTTTCCTATTGAAAAGTGTACCAAAAAATTGGGCTATGCTCAAATTTTAACTTAAAATATGAGTTTGGTTTCACTATTCCTATCTAAAAAGTGTACTCACAAATTGGGTTGTTGTGAGCCTTTGAGCAATCTTAGTTAGAAAATTTTAGGGAGGGTCAATTGTTTTGACACCGACCATAGGTAATTAAAGTTTCATATACAAGTGAGAGGTAATTTTAGGGTCATATATGTGTGTCCATAGGTATTAAGTTTTTGAATTTTTTCATCTTAATAAAAGAACTTTATCAAAGATATGGGGAAACCTTAAGAAAAGTATTTTACCAAGTACGAAATATCCCCTTAAGAAAAATGGTTCCCTTCTTATTAGTTTGATAATTATTCAAATTAAAATAAATATGGTATGTATGGTTAAGGATTTTATTTTTGAGAAAATTTTTCAAACTAAAAACAATAATACGTATCTTTAAGGATTTTTTTTTTTAGCATTATTAAGAGAATGCTTCACACTGTTGATTTGCATCATAACTTACAATACATAATGAAATACATATTTAATTTAACAGTTTAATGAGAAGTGTCCTTCTAATATATAGAGAGAGAAGATATGGAAAATTTAATTTTATAAGAAATTAATTTATATTTTTATTGAAAAATTGGTTTTATAAAAAGTGAAATTAATTTTTTATAAAAGTTTTGAAATATAACTATAAAAATAAAATGTTCTTGGAAAAAATTCAACTTCGAAATTTTTTTGTCAAGTTTTCAACCTTTTAAAATTTTACATTATTTGGCATCTCTTTTTACTTTTTAATTAATTTAAAATATTTTAAATTAACAAATTTATATACTTTATGATGAAAATAAAT
>LPNX011200430.1:5776-28684 GCA_001517045.1 Pseudotsuga menziesii
TCCAAAAACAAATGCACACAGGCGCTACAAGAAAGTCGTGAAAAGTTAAAAATCATCATTCAACGTTGCGGAGAATTAGTTCTCTATGTCATCGACACTACGACAGCAATCTGGTATAAAGCTCCGACGAGGTAGTTTCTAGAGCTTCCGATCACCGATCACGAAGCTAGTGGTCTAAAGTGCTGACACTGCGGCAGCATAGTTGTTTAAAGCGCTGACAAGATAGTTGATAGAGCTTCCGATCATGAAGCTAGTGGTTTATGTTTCCGACATTGCAGCAGCATAGTGGTTTAAAGCTCCGATGAAATAGTTGATAAAGCTTCCGATCGTTGAACGCAAAGCTAACGGTTTAAATATAGTTTCTAAAGCTTCCGATCGTCGATCACAAAGGTAGTGGTCTAAAGGGCTGACACTGTGGTAGCATAGTGTCTTGAGGTTCCGATGCATTAGAGATTACTGCTTTCGATCATTGACAAGTTAGTAATGGGAAGTGTTGATTCATTCAGTCTTGGGGCTCCGATCGTCGATGCTAAGAAATATTAGTTGTTAGTGATGGAAGACGCCAATACCTTAACAACATTCAAATATTAATCACTGTGACAAGTGTCAGTGTCATCATGAAGGTGAATCATAGTGGTTTCTTACAGAAGTGAGGAAATAATGATAGCATACCATAATGAGACAAAGGCATTTCAAATAACGTTTTTTCCTGAAATGCACGTAGAGCAGGTGGAGATCATAGCGAAAAATTAGTACTTGAAAATTGGAATTTTGAAACAGAGTAAAATTAGGGATTTGGGGAGCGGTCATTTGGAGTGTCAAAATGGTCAGAGAAGATTGGGGCATGCAGTTTGACACCTGACAGATAGGAGAATAAGATCCCAACAGCTGGATTAGTTGTTTTGATAGGTAGGCTGCGAACTAATTTCCAAGGTTTATTAATTTGGGGTTTTTCTAAACAGAATATTAATGACTGAATTGAGGGCAGATTATTAGTTGTTAAGCCTAATTGATACTAAATTATGAATTCTCAGTAATGAAGTTAAAAGTATTGTCCATCTTAAAATACAGTTAGAGTGTTTTTTATTTATAGAAGTTGTTTGACAATATCTTAAAATGAAAAAGAGTGGAAAGACCAATAGGGCAGAACCCTCAGACTTAAGTTGAGTCAAAAAAATTTCAGATTGTGCACAATTGTTTGCAAAATCAAGATGGTTAGTGTTCTTCAAAAATATTGAAGGCTATCATTCAAAGGTTTCTTACAAGTTTGCTCAATGTTAGACAAGGATGTAGTGTCTTTTGACACTTTCAAGTTCAAACTAACCAGGGATTTACTAGTAGAAGCAATAGGAATTCTAGATGAGGGAGAATTCTGGTTAAAAAGGTGCCCTTCACCTTTGATGCTCAGAGATATCTACTTCCAGGTGTAGTAGTAGACTGGGGAAAAGGGGTTCCTATTCAAAACTTTAAACCTGAGTGGATTGAGCCTATCAAAATCTTACAAAGTTATGTCACCTGTGAGGGGATATTTTCCTTTGTGTTTAAGTATCATTTTAGATTCCTTCAACATCTCATTCATGAATCTAAAATGAATCTTCCTTTCTTCTTTTTGAAAAGATTACAAAATATGTCATGTAGTGTGAAAGAACACCAAGATCATACAAAACAATCATTTTTTCACCATGGGCTCATAAAACTTATCATAAGTACTATATTGCAGAAAATAGAGAAGACATGGGAACACTTTTTATTTTGGTCAGGTTTCAAAACTGAGAAGGAGGATCAGTCTCAGAAGAGACAGGTAGATAAGGGTTAGAATTTGATTAAGAAACTTAGAACGAACGTCATAGTCAAAGATGAAGAAGCTGATAAACCAGGAGAAGCTTCAAATCAGGAAAATGAAAACATTGAGTTTGGACAACGATTTAATGTTGAGGAAAGCAAAGTTTACAGTCAGAGATGAAAGAAGTTAAGCCAGTGGAAGATGTTTTACCTACAGAATCAAATCAACGTGAAGAGGAGACAGTGTCATGAAAGAAAAGAGTGAAGGTTGTTGAATTTGCTTCAATAACTCATCAAGGAAAAGTTCTGAAAATGTCAGGAGAAGTTGGAGCAGTCTGGAGACCTAAGACAAGGCTGAAGAACAAGCTTAAGTTAAACATGAAGAAACTATTAAATCCCAAATTCTCTGAGAAAAAGGTTACAATAATAGAAGATTCATCATCTCAAGAGGAATTGGGAGATAGTGAAGATGATAACAAATAAGTTATAAAAGGTAAAAAACCAATAGTATCAAAAGAAAAATCAGTCTTTACTGATACTAAGATTTCAAACATTTTCATGGAGGTTCAAAAATAGATGATTCAGGAATAGCAGCATAATGATATAAAGAATTCTTGTATGGAGAAAAGAGAGCTAATTGAAGAAGAAGTTCAGTGTAGTATTGAAGTTGAAGAACAGCCAGAGGTTTCTGTAACCTTCACAGAGCTTATGAATGAGGACGAAGAAATATACAAGAAGCTAAAAAATACCATGGATACCTGAAGGGATGCAAACAATATCAGGAGATAAATGTATTGATTCTGAAAAGGAAAATATCTAAAGGAGCATTAAGCAATACAAGCATCAAATTGAATATATGCATGAAACCAATGATGGATTAGTAGCTATAAATAGCAGACTTAGAGAAGACTTGGAGGAAGTAAACAGTCACTACCAGGAATTGATTGTAGTATCTAAAGAGGCTCTTAAAAGAAAATGATAGATAGAGAATCAGTTTACAGAATTAAAGCAGACTATCCAGGAGTTGACTCAATAGAATGAAGAGTTAACAAAGAAATTTGCAGACTTGGAAGCAGACCACTTGAAAGCTAGAAAGAAAGCTCAGGCTTTGGAGGGAATTGCTCTATTAGCTAAAACAGAAAAAGACTAGGAGAGCTATTATTAGTTAGTTTGAAAAGTTGTTTTATTTTATTTTTGTATAAATGTTAGTTTATATTGAACAATTCGATAGATGACCTAAAAGTAGTGACGGTTCAGTTATGCAAGTGTTTGTGAAAGAACAAGATAAATGTAAGTCTGAAAGAGGACAAAGGGTTCGATTTTTGCTAACAAGGGGAGGCTATCAGGCTTTGTTTATCAGCTAAGTGTAAATACTCTTATGTGTTTTTGATGACTGAACTATGAAATATATGCACTATAAGCCCTTTTGATTATTGACTAGTTTCATTTCTAATTTGTGTTAATTACTCAGTTGGTATATTCATTTCCTGTTTAATATTTTTATGCTTGAAATGTTTGCTAACTGTGGGTGAAACTCAGTATTGTGTTTATTCTACTGGATTATGGTTTATATGTTATACATCGCAGTCATTCAAATGCTCAGGATTTAGTGTTTTCTTTGGTCTTATGAATGTTTTCCCTCTTGTCTTCAAACTGTTCAACCAAAACCCTAGAAAAACCCTATTTTACTTTATTGTGTTTATTGAGATTATGTTGGCTTGTTCTCTTGTAGTCTAGGAACAATTTCTGGCACAAACATCTTTGGCGCCATTGCCGGGGACGAAGTTGAAAACCTATTTTCCCTGGGATACTTATCTTTTCACTGGTTTTGAGAGGTGAACTTAAACCAACAAATCTTAAAGACTACTTTTCACCAATATTTCACAGTGGCTACTAAGGGAATTGGAACAAGAAACAGACCTAGTTCACCTTTACAGTTGGGTGTTTCAGACCCAGAACAGATATTGAAAACAGCTAGAAAAATCAAAAGATCTCAGTCATCACCAGCCCTATGTAACCTTGATCATTTAGATATTTCATCATCTTTTTCTGTTCTGAAGGGAGAAGAACCAGAGTCATCTTGGTTGAAGCCTACAATTCCTGTTAGTAATTTTCAAGTTTTCACTGATCCTCAATATTTTAAGAAAGCAAAGACTATATCTCCTGGTAAAATCCCTTTATTTCACCTCAAAGTTGGTAAAACTCCATTTCAGCCAAGTTCTAGTCAAGTCTTTCCATCATCTAAATCAGTTAACTCAAAGATGGCAGCCCAAAATCAGCCATTAGACATGATGGACCGAATGGTGGCAACTAGGTATGCACCTTTAGTTTTTCCTCAGCCTTTGAATGCACTTCCTGGTGGTGATTACCAAAAATACCTTCCTAGGTTTAATGGACAAGGTGAAACTACAACTGAGGAGCATTGGGATGCTTTTCTCAGCTATGCTGATAATCAGAATATTGAGGCCAAGGATGTATGGATGAGGATGTTTATACAGAGTCTTGATGGAGAGGTCAGAAAATGGTTCAGGGAGTTGCCTGCAAATTCTATCACTATCATAGAATAGCTTTAGGACATGTTCATGAGACAATGGAGTGATACCAAGGATCACACATATTACATCATTGAGTTTGGATCCCTTAGGAGAAAGAAGGATGAAACCATAGCTGATTTTTTGAAGAGATTCAATAAAATGTATGGCAGAATTCCTACAGAGATAAAACCTTCAGAAACATATGCAAAACTCACATATGCCAATTATTTTGATCATGAATTTTCCCTACTTTTAAAAGAAATAAGACCTGTTACTTTACTGAACATGCAGGATGCAGCATTAGAAGTGGAGTCCAATATATTACCTTCTAATAGATTGAAGGGAAATACAGCTCAGCAGATACATGACAGGAAGGGAAAGAAAGAGGAAACTCCGGGGGTTTCAACATCCCACTCTGCAGAAGGAAAAATTGATGAAATTTAAAAGCTAGTTAAGATCTTGACAGCAAAATTAAACAAGTTGGAATTAGAAAAGAATTAAAACAAACGTGTTCAAGAGGGTGATAGAAACCCTAATAATCCAAACCAATTTATAAGATAGTTTGTGCCTCGTTTCATTCCTAGAGAGAGAAGGAATAATGATATTTAGCAAGAAAGGAGGGAAACTAAGGATCAAAAAGTACCACCCCCACTTCAGAATAATGTAGTTGATGAAGAAGAAATTGAAGAGGAAGTGTTCTTTGAGGATACAGACCAGGATATGAATTATTTTGGAGAGCTATTAATTGAGGGTTTTGTCACTGAAGAAGAGTTTTTAAACTCAGAATATTATGATGCTGATATGTTTGAAATAGAAAATGATTTAAATCTTGAAGTGACTGCTGTAACTGCTGATGCATACCAAACTGAGCCAAAGAAAACTTTAAATTTGAGGTCAGGTCCAAAGCAAGTAGTTCAAAATCTAAAGAAAAAGGTAGTTGTACCTCCTAAACAGCAGTCTGATCCTGTGTTAGAGAGAAAAAAAAACTTAGGATAAACAAAAGAAGAATGTGGAAGTTGAAGAGGTAAACAAAAGTGTGCATAATTTTAACGTAGAAAATGAATTAGGAAAAATCAAGATTCCTGTGCCTTTTACTGAGTTAATGAAGAATCCTTCCTACAAAAATTCAGTTCTTAAAATGATTGGTTCAGAAAATAGTCAGCCTCTCTCTGATACAGTGAATCTAAAAGAAGAAAGCCCTAAAATATTTATTGGAACAGCTCTAGTAGAAAAAACTGAAAATGAAGCAGGCGCATCACCTCCTTTTTACATCACACTAACTATTCATGAACAAATGATACATAATTGTCTTCTGGATTTAGGAGCATCACACAACCTAATGCCAAAGGCTATCATGGAGGCTCTAGGTTTGAGTATAACAAAACCCTATCATGATTTGTATGTTTTTTTATTCATGAGCTGTAAAATGTTTAGGATTGATTAAAGATATGGTTGTCAGTTTGGCTCAGCTACCAAAGAAGAGTGTGATTATGGATGTGGTAGTAGTAGACATTACACCTAAATTTAGACTACTCCTCTCTAGATCTTGGGAAAAGAAATTTGGTGGAACACTAACACTACAGATGGATTTAACATATTCTACTATTCCTGTATTTGGAGGAGAAAACAGAAGGTTATATAGAGAGTTACAATTTTCCTATATTGTGACAGATGACAAGAACCCTACAAATCATCCTTTGTATGTTGTTGACAAGAATTTGGGTACTTGTATGCTGCATTTTAGTGATGATGATAATACTTCTGGTTTATTATAGGTTGAAAAAAAAATCTAGTAAAATGCACTAGGAAACAAGAAGATGAACTTTGGCAATTATATTTTGATGGATAATCCTGTAAGGAAGGTGTCGGAGCAGGGGTTCTTTTAATATCTCCTGGTGGTGAAACCGTAAATTTAATGTATAAATTGGAATTTATTACCACCAATAATACTGCAAAATATGAATATTTTTTGTTAGGTTTGAAATCTACAAAATATTTAGGCATTCAACAGATTTCTGTATATGGCGACTCTGAGTTGGTTGTTCAGCAGGTGAGGAACAACTATCAAGTGAAACAAGATTTGTTGAAAGTGTACCATAATGAAGTATGGGATATGATAGACAATTATTTTGTGTCTTTTAACATCACTTATATTCCTAGGGATCATAACCAAACTGCTAATTCTCTAGCCCTAGCAGCCACACATTTTAAGACTCCCAAAACAACACAGCTAAAATATCCTATTAAGGTTAGGTACAGACCTTCTGTACCTGATAATGTAAGGCAGTGGAAAGTTTTTGAATATGACATTGAAATAAAAAGGTTTTTAGAGGTGACAGGTGAGTTTTCCAATTCCCTAATTGATCAAGAACAAGATGATGAGGTTGAAGATTTTGAAGATATTGTAGAAAATGAGATTGCTGGTCACAAGATTATTGAACTTAAAAGTAATTTCATTCCTAAAGGTTTGGTTCCATTAGAGAGAATATTTTCAAAAGATGATACACCCTTAAAACCTGTTGTACAGTCTTCGGAAGAAAATGTGGTGGACTCCAATATTGGCACCCCTGAACATCCTAGAATGGTGAATATTTCAAAAGCACTCACGACAGAGTAGAGGAACAGGTACATTAAGTTGTTAAAAGAGTATGTTGATGTTTTTGCTTGGTCATATGAAGATTTGAAACTTATATAATACTGGAATTATATAGCATAAAGTGCCTTTAAAACCAAATGTTAAACCTTTCAGACATAAATTAAAGTGGATAAATCTAGCTTTGTTTGCTGTTATTGAAAAGGAGGTGAAAAAGTTATTAGATGCTAAGATCATTGTTCCCCTCATGTATTCTTCATGGTTTTCCAATGTAGTTCCTGTCAGGAAAAATAATGGTGAGATCAAACTATGTGTTGATTTTAGAAATATGAATAAGTCTTCATTGAAGGATAATTACCCTTTACCAAAAATAGAACAAATATTGCAGAAGGTAGTTGGTGCACAAAGAATTTCTATGGTTGATGGTTTTTTAGGATATAATCAAATTGCCATGCATCCTGATGATAAAGAAAACACAACTTTTACTACTCCCTGGGGAAATTTCATGTATGATAAAATGCCTTTTGTATTAATGAATGTTGGAGCAACTTTTCAAAGAGCTATGGACATAGCCTTTGTCAGGGAAAGAGATAACTTTGTAGTGATTTACTTAGATGATATTACATTCTTTTCACAATTAGATGATGAGCATATAAAACACTTAAAACAAACTTTTCTGAAATGCAGAAAATATGGTTTATCTCTTAATCCAAAGAAATCACATTTTGTTGTACAAGAAGGTAAATTATTAGGTCATTTAGTTTCAGCTGATGGTATAAGGATTGATCCAGAAAGGGTGAAAGCAATATTGAAAATAAGTTTACCAAGGAGCAAGAAGGATGTACAATCTTTCATTGGTAAAATCAATTTTCTGCGTTGGTTCATACCAAATTTTGCTGAGACTATCAAACATATTACAACCATGTTGAAGAAGGATCAGGAGGTCAAGTGGACTGCAGAAGCAAAGAACTTATTTGAAAAAATTAAGATGGCTCTTACTGAAGCTCCAATATTAGTAAGTCCATAATTTACAAAGGAATTTCTAACTTTTTCTTTTGTGTCTGAAGATAAATTGGCTGTTGTTTTATTACAGAAGAATAAGGATGGTCTTGAACAGCCTATTGCATTTTTTAGAAAAACTCTTAGAGATTCGGAGTTAAAATACAGCATTTTGGAGAAGCGGGCTTACTCTTTGGTAAAAGCTTTGAAATTTTTCAGAATTTATATTTTGCATTCCAAAGTTATATCTTATGTGCCTAATGCTTCCATAAAAGATGTTTTGACTCAGCCTGACAGTGAGGGAAAAAGAGGGAAGCGGATTTCCAAAATCATGGAATATGATGTGGATATTAGACCTACAAAGATAGTGAAGGGACAAGGTTTAGCTAAATTGCTAACTAATTCAAATTGCTAAGCTTTAGGTCTACATCTCATGGAAAAACAGTCAGCACAGGAAGAAGTTCAAGCAGAGCAGGAGAAAGAAAAGATTATGGATCACTATGCAGAATCCACATGGTATGCAGATATTGTGCATTTTCTTTTGTACTTACAGTGTCTAGAACATTTAGACAAAAAAGATGCTAGGTGTTTAAAATTGAAAACTACTAAATACTTTTTGATAGAACAGCAACTGTTTTGGAAAGATCCAAGAGATATTTTGTTCAGATGTTTGGATAGACCATAGATTGAAGGTGTAATCTCTGAATCCCATGAAGGTGCATGTGGAGGACATAAGTATTGGAAGGAAACAACATATAAAATTCTTAGAGTAGGATATTATTGGCCCTCTTTATTTTCAGATGTATATCAGCACGTAAGAGCATGTATCCGTTGTCAGAAATTTACTGGTAAACAAAATGTGTTGTCTTTACCTTTAAAATCAATTGCAGTTAATGCCCCTTTTCAGCAATGGGGTTTGGATTTCATAGGAGAGATAAATCCATCTTCTTTAGGGCAGCATAAGTGGATTTTGACTGTTACAGATTTCTTTACTAAGTGGGTAGAAGCTATTCCCAGAAGGAATTCCATAGATAAGGTGATCATAGATTTTATTGAAGAAAATATTCTTAGTAGATTTGGATGTCCACAAAAAATATTGATTGACAATGCTAAGGCATTTAAATCAAAGGTTATGGTAGCATTTTGTGAAAAGAATGGTATCCTGTTGAAACACTCAACTCCTTATTATCCTCAAGGAAATGGGTTAGCTGATTCATCTAATAAAAATATCATTCAAAGCATCAGGAAGTTACTGAAGCATAATAAAAGATCATGGGATTCTATGCTAAAGTATGCATTATGGGCAGATAGAATAACAGTTAAGCAAGCAATTGGAACTTCTCCTTTCCAATTAGTATATGGTATAGATGTGATTTTTCCTGTTCAGTTGGGCATCCCAGTGATGAATATTTTTGAAGATTGTCAGGAAGAACCTAATGATATGCAAAGAAGAATTTATGCAATGATAGAGTTACAGCAGAAGCGAGAAAAAGTGGAAGAAAAGGCTCAGCTGTACAGGTTGAAGATCAAAGAAAGATTTGATAGGAAGATCAAAGATAATACTTTTTTGGTGGGAGACATGGTTTTGAGATGGGATGCTAGGAAGGAGCAGAAAGGAAAGCATGGCAAGTTTGATAACCTTTGGTTTGGTCATTTCATATTATCGAATTTTTTGGGAAACAATACTCTTGTTCTACAGACCTTGGAAGGTGAGGAGTTGTCTAATCTAGCTAATGGATGATTCCTCAAGCATTTTTACAGTTTTTGAGATGGATACTGGACTTTCATTGTAAATACCAGTGTGAATAACAGAATAAGGACTCCATAACCCAATGGAAATTTTGCAAACTAGCAGGTAGCAGCACAGAAGGCACTCGTCTACAGGTTCTTGAAGCATCATAGGGAGGACTTCATCCCGCAACAGGAGCCAGATGTTAGGTCATGTTTTTTTTTTCCATCTTTTAATACTTTTATTTATGTTTTGAAGCTTGGTTTTACTTTTTATTCCTAGAAAATTTTGTTGATTGGGATAGTTTGAGTTTTTTCCCTTTAGCTTTCATGTTATTTGATTCTTTTTAGTTTATTTTTATAAGTTTTGGTTTGATTTCATGATCAAAGGGCTTATATAAGACTTATATGGATTAAAAAGTCTAAAAAATAACATTAAAGTTTGCTTAGGGTCCCTAAATCAAGTCTAACCCTATATCATGAGTTTAATTTTTGAAAATCATTAACTTGAATTTTCTTGTAGCACAATCCAAAAACAAATGCACATAGGCGCTACAAGAAATTTGTGCAAAGTTAAAAATCATCATTCAACGTTGTGGATATTTAGTTCTCTATGTCGTCGACACTGCGGCAACAATCTGGTATAGAGCTCCGACGAGGTAGTTGATAGAGCTTATGATCGTCGATCGCGAAGCTAGTGGTCTAAAGAGCCGAAACTGTGGCAGGATAGTTGTTTAAAGCGTCGACAAGATAGTTGATAGAGCTTCCAATCATCGATCGTGAAGCTAGTGGTTTATGTTGCCGACACTATGGCAGCATAGTGGTTTAAAGCTCCGATGAAATAGTTGATAAAGCTTCCAATCATCGATCGCGAAGCTAATGGTTTAAAGATAGTTGCTAAAGCTTCCGATCATCGATCGCAAAGCTAGTGGTCTAAAGCGTCGACACTGTGGCAGCATAGTGTCTTGAGGTTCTGATGCATTAGAGATTACTGCTTCCAATCACGGACAAGTTAGTAATGGGAAGTTTTGATTCGTTCAGTCTTGGGGCTCCGATCGTCGATGCCAAAGAAAGATTAGTTGTAAGTGATGGAAGATGTTGATACCGCAGCAACATTCAAATATTAATCACTGTGACAAGTGTCAGTATCATCATGAAGGTGAATCGTAGCGGTTTCTTGCAGAAGTGAAGCAATAATGATAGCAGAACATAATGAGACAAAGGTATTTCAAATCATGTTTTTTTTCCTAAAATGCACGTAGAGCAAGTGAAGATCGTGGTGAAAAATCAATACTTGAAAATTGGATTTTTGAAACAGAGTAAAATTAGGGCATTGGGGAGCAGTCATTTGGAGTGTCAAAACGGTCAGAGAAAATTGGGGCATGCAGTTTGACACCTGAAAGACAAGAGAATAAGATTCCACCAGCTGGATTAGTTGTTTTGACAGGTAGGCTGCAAACTGATTTCCAAGGTTTAAATTTGGGGTTTTTCTAAACAGAAGATTAATGATTGAATTAAGGGTAGATTATTAGTTGATAAGCCTAATTGATACTAAATGATGGATGCTTAGTAATGAATTTAAAAGTATTGTCCAGCTATAAAAGATAGTTAGAGTGTGTTGTATTTATAGAAGTTGTTTGACAATATCTTAAAATGAAAAAGAGTGGAAAGACCAATAGGGAAGAACCCTCCGAGACTTAAGTTGGGTCAAAAACTTTCGAGATTGTGCACAATTGTTTGCAAAAGCAGGATGGTTAGTGTTCTTTGAAAATATTGAAGGTTATCATTCAGAGGTTTCTTACAAGTTTGCTCAATGTTTAGACAAGGATGTAGTGTCTTTTGACATTTTCAAGTTCAAACTAACCAAGGAGTTACTAGCAAAAGCAATAGGAATTCTGGATGAGGGAGAATTATGGTTCAAAAAGGTGCCCTTCAACTTTGATGCTCAGAGATATCTGCTTCCAGGTGCAGTAGCAGACTGGGGAAAAGGGGTTCCTATTCAAAACTTTAAACCTGAGTGGATTGAGCCTATCAAAATCTTACAAAGTTATGTCACCTATGAGGGGATATTTGCCTTTGTGTTTAAGTATCATTTTAGATTCCTTCAACATCTCAATCATGAATCTAAAATGAATCTTCCTTTCTTCTTTTTGAAAATATTACAGAAGATGTCATGTAGGGTGAAAGAACACCAAGATCATACAAAAAAATGAGTTTTTCACCATGGGCTCATAAAACTGATCATAAGTATTGTATTGCAGAAAAGAGAGAAGACATGGGAACACTTTTTATTTTGGTCAGGTTTCAAAATTGACAAGGAGGATCAGTCTCAAAAGAGACAGGTAGGTAAGGGTCAGAATTTTATTAAGAAAATTAGAAAGAATGTCATAGTCAAAGATGAAGAAGTTGATAAACGAAGAGAAGCTTCGAATCAGGAAAATGAAAACATTGAGTTTGGACAGCGAGTTAATGTTGAGGAAAGCAAAGTTTGATAGTTAGAGATGAAATAAGTTGAGCCAGTGGAAGATGTTTTACCTACAGAATCAAATCAAGGTGAAGAGGAGATAGTGTCATGAAAGAAAAGAGTGAAGGTTTTTGAATTTGCTCCAATAACTCATCAAGGAAAAGTTCTGAAAATGTCAAGAGAAGTTGGAGCAGTCTAGAGACCTAAGACAAGGATGAAGAACAAGCTTAATTTAAACATGAAGAAACTATTAAATCCCAAATTGGTTGAGAAAAAGGTTACAATAATAGAAGATTCATCATCTCAGGAGGAATTGGGAGATAGTGAAGATGATAACAAAGAAGTTATAAAAGGTAAAAAACCAATAGTAGCAAAAGAAAAATTAGTCTTTACTGATACTAATATTTCAGACATTTTCACGGAGGTTCGAAAACAGATGATTCAGGAACAGCAGTAGAATGATATAAAGAATTCTTGTATGGAGAAAAGAGAGCTAATTGAAGAAGAAGTTCAGTGCAGTATTGACCTGAAGAACAGCCAGAGGTTCCTGTAACCTTCACAAAGCTTATGAATGAGGATGAATAAATATACAAGAAGCTAAAAATACCATGGATACCTGAAGGGATGCAAACAATATCAGGAGATAAATGTATTGATTCTGAAAAGGAAAATCTACAAAGGAGCATTAAGTAATACAAGCATCAAATTGAATATATGCATGAAACCAATGGTGGATTAGTAGCTGCAAATAGGAGACTTAGAGAAGACTTGGAGGAAGTAAACAGTCACTACCAGGAATTTATGGCAGTATCTAAAGAGGCTATTAAAAGAAAAAGACAGAAAGAGAATCAGTTTACAGAATTAAAGCAGACTATCCAGGAGCTGACTCAGCAAAATGAAGAGTTAACAAAGAAAGTTGTAGACTTGGAAGCAGACCACTTGAAAGCTAGAAGGAAAGCTCAGGCTTTGGAGGGAATTTCTCTATTAGCTGAAGTAGCAAAAGACTAGGAGAGTAGTTATTAGTTAGTTTGAAAAGTTATTTTATTTTATTTTTGTATAAATGTTAGTTTATATTGAACAATTTGATAGATGACCTAAAAGTAGTTAGGGTTCAGTTATGCAACTGTTTGTGAAAGAACAGGATAAATGTAAGTCTGAAAGAGGACAAAGGGTTCGATTTTTGCTAACAAGGGTTGGCTATCAAGCTTTGTTTATTTATGAGCTAAGTGTAAAGACTCTTATGTGTTTTTGATGACTGAACTATGAAATATATGCACTATATGCCATTTTGATTATTGACTTGTTTCATTTCTAATTTGTGTTAATTACTCAGTTGGTATACTCATTTCCTGTTTAATGTATTTATGCTTGAAATGCTTGCTAACTATGGGTGAAGCTCAGTATTGTGTTTATTCTGCTGGATTATGGTTTATATTTTATACATCTTAGTCATTCAAACACTCATGATTTAGTGTTTGCTTTGGTCTTATGAATGTTTTCCCTCTTGTCTTCAAATTGTTCAACCAAAACCCTAGAAAAACCTTATTTTACTTTATTGTGTTTATTGAGATTGTGTTGGCTTATTCTCTTGTAGTCTGGGAACAATTTATTGCAGAAACAGAATGGACATACACCAACAAAAAAAGGTAGAAAAAATAACATAACTAAACTATAGAGAAGTAAAAATGAGAACGGTGGTCTAAGCAAAGATATTTTTACTGAGTTTTGATGCACTAAAATTAAAAAAGGAGGGTGTCAACACACCTATATATTGCTCAAACCCCTTGGATTTGAGTTCAAGGAGATTTCTATGATGGAAAAATATACCCAAGAAGGAAGAATCATAGCACCCTAAAGAGACCTAAATATTAAGACTTTGATACCAAATTGTTTGAGCACGTGAAATAAAATGAGATACATGGCTACTTGAAGCCTAAACTAAAAAATAAAAATTCTGACATCGTTCCCTCTCAAATTCCTTATATAAGTCTAGAAACATTCTCAATTCTGTTGGAGACATTTACCCAACATGCACACTTAATTTGGTCAATTTGTCCTTGTTAAACCACTATCCCAAGTTTAATTGACTTAATCGGAATCACATGAGCACACTATGACATCAGCATGAGCACACCCATTCCTACCTTCAGTCAAGGAGGCCAACTAATCCTTCTCCTTCATTCAGGGAGGATAACTGGGATTCCTCCTTCAAACAGGGAGCATTTCGGGGGTGATCTAAGTGTCATAAATGCACCTAATTATTAATTGATTGTTACAATTAATTAAGCTAAGTGGTGAAGGTGCCTCCATTCATTATATTCATTAATTTTATTAATATTTATGAAATGGAGTCAACTAGGGCGCCTCCAACCACCTCTGATGACTAGTTTGACTTCAGTTAACCTCATCAGGTTTCATTGGAGTTAATGATGCACTACCACTTGTTGGTTGGCATGTAGTGACATGTGTCTGATCTAATTTCAGTTAGACTCAGTCATCCATTGCACTTCGACTTTAGTTAGGACTCAGTTGAGTCAATCTAGACTTGATCAGTGGGTTAACTAGGTGTGTTTACTATGGCTTACAGTTAGTTAAGCTACACCCATTCTTTCAATTCGAATGACCTCCTTGGGAATTTGAATTTTCTTGGAATTCATGCATCTTATAAGATAATTGTATTGTATTTCTCATTATTTATTGATTATATAGAGCTGCTACTCCAATTGCAGCACCATTATGCCATTTTCATGCTTAATTGTCTGAAATCTCTTATGAGACTGTGTTTTAGTCCCTACATTACTATGACAGATTAATATGGTATTAGATATCACAGCAAGACGAATCTTAGATCTCTCAAAAACATGGTTTTTAATAGATCTTGCATGAAAAATTGAGCAAAAGCTCAAAATTCCAGCACTACACCAGAATCCAAGGCTTACCACTTAATACCCCAAGTAAAGAAATTGTTGATCAAGCTTGCTTAATCAATTATGATGGGTGTGATGAAATCCTAAAATGTGTTGGTTATCTGACCTTACAATGCCCCTTTTGTTGTGATTTGCAGGTTTGAACAGGTGAAAAGCATTCGCTACAGTAGTTTGAGATGGATTCTTTCGTCGAACTCTTGACTCCATTCAATTTCCACTCATGGAAAGGAAACATGGAGATCCAGCTATGTGCTAGAGGACTCTATTGGGTCACTATGGACACTGAAGAAGAGCATACTCATGTGATAGACAAATCTATATTCTTGAACAAGAAGGATGAAGCATTCGGTGTCTTGTGCCTCTCTATTTCCAGGGATCTTCTTTTCCGCCTCTTGGGATTGAAGACTCCAAAGGAAATTTGGGACAAATTGGACACCCTGTGTGGAAAATAGGATGATTTGAGATTTTTCCAGCTTGAAAATGAGTTGATGTCTCTCCAACCTTCCAATTCAGAGACCTTAAATGATTTTTTCACAAAGTTCAAGCACATTGTCTTACTGTTGAATCAGTGTAAGGTGGAGAAAGAGGATGATCATCTCATCCTCACCATTCTCTCCAAAATTGGAGCTGATTATTCAGTGTTTGTCTCTACATTTCATGCAAGGAATCTCACAACCCATGGATGGAATATTCCTTCACTCAATGCCTTCATTGAGTCCCTAACAAGTGAACATGTTAAGCTTTTCCAAATGGGGATCATCATATCCTCCTGTGATCAAGCCCTCTATGCTTTGGGGCCCAAATATATGAAGGGTAAAGGAAAGCAGTAGAAGAACCAAAAAACCAAATTTGAAGCTCCTAAGCCTAAAGTTGAAAACCAGCAGCATGAAGAGCCTTCCGGGTCAAATAAGAACAACAAAAAAGGGCATCATGTAAAGGAAAAAGTCAAGTGTCCATATTGTGGGAAGGGCTTCCACCATGAACATGCCTGCATGAAAAAGAAACTTGATGAAGCTACTTCTCTTCTTGAGAAAAATCACATCAATATTCCGGAAATATTTCAGAGGAGAGATCAGGAAGATCGGGGAACCACAACATGAAAGAGGTCATGCTCTCATGGAAGCACTTCAAAGTCCAAAGCTCTCTTAATAGATTCTGGAGCTTTGAATCACATGATGGATGAAATAGACTCTTTATCATCTTTGGAGACCAGTAAATCCATTCCCATACACATGGGAGATGACTCCACAATCATATCCGAAGGACAAGGTACTGTAAATCTTGAGCATGGTTTATTTTCCAATGTTCTGTATGTACCATCTCTTGCATCAAACCTCCTAACTATTTATCAAATGACACATATGGGAGTTCCCAAGAGAGTCTCCTTTAGCCTATATGATGTAGAGATCACAGAACTTGCATCTGAAAAACTTGTAGCAAAAGGCCTTAAAAATCATCATGCAAAAGCCTATGAGTTCTCCCATTTTGTGACGGATGCAAAGCCCACCGCATTGCTAGCTCATGGAAATCAAGTTAGTAGACTGTGGCATGAGAGGTTTAGCCATATGCATTTTAAATAATTGCAGAAATTACAAAATAATTCTATGGTTGAAGGCCTCCCGGTCATCAAAGCTACTACTGGAATTTGCAAGGGCTGTGTTGTTGGAAAGCACCCTGAGCATAAGTTTGATCGGGAGAAGGAAAGTCGAGCATCATGCATCTTGGGACTGATACATTCTGATATCAGTGGTCCCATGTCTACCACATCCATTAATGGATCAAGGTATGTTCTCACTTTCATAGATGACTTTTCCAGATATACATGGGTCTTTTTTATCAAAAAGAAGTCGAAAGTCTTGGAAACATTCACTAATTAGAAGGCACTGATTAGGAATGCATCTGTAAAAAAGATCAATATTTTGAGATATGATAATGGTGGGGAGTATATCAGTAATTATTTTCTACATATATGTTCCCAAAGTGGTATTCATATCCAACATTCAGTTCCCTACACTCCCCAGCAGAACGATGTAGTGGAGAGGAAGACTCGGTCTCTCAAGGAGATAACCACTTGTATGTTGGAATCAAAGAAGTTCACTGAAAATTTGTGGGATGAAGCCATGAATGTTGCAGAATATATTTAAAATAGAGTGACAGACTCATCCATGAAATGGAATACCCCTTTCAAAGCATATTTCGGATATAATCCGGATGTGTCGAATCTGAGGGTGTTTGTGTCCACTGCATGGGCCTGAATTCTGCTTGATAAAAGGAAGGCTTTGCAACCGCAAAGCATCAAATGTCCATTTATTGGATATCCTGATGAATATAAAGGTTTCAAGCTGCTGTATATCAGAACAAAATAGATCATCATTGAAAGGAGTGTCACATTTGATGAGCCTCTGGAGGAGGTAGAACTAGTGAAGGAGAAAACTGTTGAATTTCCTTCCTATTCTAATGAATATTTGGATGATGGAATTGGGGGTGATGAACTTGATTTGGATACTCTGATTTATGATATTAGAGAATATCAAACATCATATTCTGAATCAGAACCTAAAGTACAAAATCATCTCCCAACTTGGGTCCGACAGACACTCTCCTCCGCAGGTGATAACAATGGCAATCTCAATGATCCAAGGAGAACCCGGTCTGATTTCCAAAGAGAAGGTATTGTGATTTCTTGTCCTAATTATTTTCTGTCCAAATATTGTTATTTAATGATAATTTTAGATCCTAAGTCTTACTACCATGCTTAGAAGGATTCGAGATGGTGAGCTGCCATGGACAAAGAGATGAATTCTCTTCAGAAAAACACTACATGGGAGCTAGTTTCCCTTCCTCTGGGGAGGAAATTGGTTCAATGCAAGTGGGATTTTTAGACTAAGGTTGATTCTGATGCCACAACCTACAAATACAATACAATTCTGGTGGCAAAATGTTTCTCCCAGGTCCAAGTTGTGGACTACCGTGAGACTTTTGCACCGGTTGCAAAAATGGACTCCATCCACCTAGTTTTGGCAATTTCTGCATCTAAGCACTAGGAAGTGCATCATATGGATGTTAAGTCTACATTTCTGCATGGATATATTCATGAGAAGATATACATGAATTATCCTGAGGGCTACATTTTTTTATCCATCTTTGGTTTGCAAACTAAAGAAGTCACTATACTGGTTAAAACAGGTCCCAAGAGAGTGGTATTCCAAGATGGATGCCTTCCTTCTCTCACAAAACTTCCAAAGGTGTAAATCAGATCTGAATGTGTATATAAAGTAGTATGATGGTGTTGAGGCCCGAAAATTTGTAGGCAACAACAGTAAGGGATTCTCCCTAGTCAACGTTCCCAACTAGCCCGTGACTGTTTGGTGTAGGGAATTCGTTCGGTTTGCGGTATGGCTACCGTAGGTCAAGTAACAAAAAAACAAAGGTTTTACCGGTTGCATCCCGGTCCATCGTGTATGTTTTTGTATTTTATGACTTAAGTATGATATGCACATGCCTAACTAACAATGCAAGGTGATAAAGATTCAAGGAGTAGTCACAATGTGATGCGCAGGTTCTTACCTCCTGTCCTAGAACTCACAAGCATCCAAATCGTGCAAGAAAATAAATACTAACTAAACTATCTCTAGAGAGCTGGGTATTCATTCATGAGTAATGCACCCTTGTTCATGTGTTATGGCAAATCATAGATAGCTGTTCTTATAACCAAACATATAAACATGAAATACAAGTATATATGATAAGATAGCTCATCAACAGTTAAAACTCTCATTACTCATAGTGGAAAAAGACATCATAAGATACTGAAGAACATTCAGACAAGAGCATAGGTTCAAGAAATTAGAACACTCTTACAGCTAATGAGACATAGCTAAAAATGAAATAGTTCACATTCAACATTTCTCATTTAAACGCATTGATCCATTCCACATAGAACTTTCTCCAACAGGTAAAGTTTTCACTTTCTAGTTTGTAAAACGAAATAGTTCCTCTTATAAGCAAAAGTTTACAAGTTTTCCAGGGGAAAAAGCCCCTTGTAAGTTCTAACTTCTCAATATTTAAACTACAACAGTAGATCATTTGGGCTGCCCCCAAACGTGTGACTTTCCAGTCCCTCGAACATTTCAGAACTTTCTTTTATATCTTTTCAGCGCACACCCTTGATCGGGTGAGTAACTGACGGACCTTTCAGGTCTATGTCCCTGTCGTTATTCATTTTTTCTTTTACTTTTCCCACGCCCCTTGAGATCCTGCCTCCCATTTGTATCTTCGCGCTGCGGAAATATGAGTAGTCTTTTGGATCTTTCTGCAATTAATCAACGGGCATCATTCACCAATATTGTATAAAATGAAATGTCAAATTAAATCAACGAAAATGGCTAATCCACAAGAAATGGCTAGGTGCACCACTTATACTACCTTGTCCACCTACAGGCTCGACAAACATAACCAACAACGGAAAACAGGAAACTCATCGGTGGCTCAAAATATTGACATCGGAAGGGTAGGCCAATCTACTGGCAGGAAAAAATTAAATCGGAAGCCGAAACGATAATGACATCGAGAGCCAATTGCTTCACACAGCCGCAATGGCGGGAAAGGAAAAGATTACGAACAAGTGACCTGCATCGGCAGTGGAGCGCTTTTCACTTTGGGTGGCTAATCTATTTGGGAGCCACGACGGTGGAAGCGAAAAGGTTAAGGACACATGACCCACGTGCGGGAGAACTCTCAATCCGAAGTCAGAAGATATTTACATCGGAAGATGAATGAATTTCCCAGCCGCAATGGCGGAAAAGGAAAGGTTAAAGACACGCGCAACTAAAAGACTGATAAGCATCGGCAGTCAGAGCACTTTGTACTTCGGGTGCTTAGTTTCTTTAGGAGCCACAATGGCAGAAGAGGAAAATACTACGGCTTCCGATTACACAAAAATGACGCCCGATCAATAAAAACCTTAATTGTTCAAAAAGCTTTAAAAAATCAGCAGCGGTTAAAACCTGTTTTACTTCCGAAACAGCGGCCTCAAAGAACAAAAGATCTGATTGGCTAGCAAACCAAACTCACATCTGTGACCAATCACAAAATTCAAACACAGGAAACCTTTGAAACAGGATGAAAATCAATCTGCAAAATTATTCGAAATTAAAGCCCGACAAAAAGGTTCAAGGATCCAATGATTAAAAACAACGCTAAATCATGAGGAGGGGACCAAAATTTAAGAAATTTTGGGAGAACAGTTGCAGCTGCAACAATTGGCGATTACCTGGTGAACCTAGATCTCTGGATGATTATTCTTTGGGTGACAGACTGTTTAACAACAAATGCATCTATTGAATTCTTCCAGCTATCTGGATTTCTCAAATGAAGGAAGTGTGTACCTTTAATAATTGATGATAGTCCAATTTGGGAGAGTGGAAACCAAGATTTTCAAGTCCAGATAACTCTGTTGAGGCTAGAGGATGAGTTTCATTATTAATTTTGTCTTCAGGTAGCTGATAGCTTGGACACCACAGGATTGTAGCATATGGTAAATAGAAATATTCGTTTGTTCCTCATTCCCATGCCACTTTAGCACTTTTTGTGCTTTTGGACTTTTTTCCCTTTTCATATGAGTCCTCCTACATGTCTTTCTTTCTAAATTTTAATTCAGGATCCTCTATCCCATATTGTCCTTTTGTGTGAGTGGTGTACTTCATGTTTCAGCTCATGGACGGAGAGGAACTTTCGGCAATTTTAGTACTTATGATTCAGCATTTGCTTTGATGTATGATGCTTTCATAGGAGTTTTTTGACTCTTATTTTCCTTTTGGCATTCGTTTCTTGGCATGGGATCATTTATATTTAATATACTGTTCACCTTGCTCCTTTCCATGGGTCCTCTGCTGTCGCCCCTTCGAACATTTTAAGTGTGACGTGGATGGAGCCTCAACATAGTATTCCAAACTCTTTGAATCCAATTTATTTCACAGGGGTTAAGAAAGACTTCAATGCACTCAGAGCTATTCGAGAAAACTGCTAAACTGGAAGAAGTTCTTTTAGACAAACAGCAACACACAGTCTGATACCCAAAAATGTTTATCATTCCCAAAAAATTTGATGTTCCCCATGCAACTGTGGGTTCGTTCCCTTTATTGAAATCAAGAAAACTCAAACTAAAACAAACTGAAAAACATGACTCAAAAGACAGCCAAACAGGTTATTTATATACAAAGCAAAAGAACTCAAAGAAACTCAAGAAAAATAAGGCTTGAGAACCAAACCATTTACTGGTAAGTTCTCTTCCCACCCCTGTAGATCTTGCAACTTATAAGTAGAAGGGCCAAGCTTTGCCGCAATCTGAAAAGGGCCTACCCACAACTGCTGGAATTTAGTATGCTTTCTTTTCTCATCATGGGGGTGATCCCATTTGAGGACTATGTCTCCCACTTCAAAGTCTTTTTTTCCACCTTTATGTTTGTCGAACCATCTCTTTATTAACTCCTACTGTTGCTTAAAGCATTCTCTAGCTTTAGATCTAGCCTCTTCTGCTTTCAGAAGATTGCATATCCTCATCTGCAAAACTTCATTCTCCGACCCTCTGGACTCTTGAGCTATTATGGAAGATGGTAGCATGATATTGGGGGGAAGAATGGCTTCTTTACCATACACAAGGGTATACGGTGACACTCCTATCGCAGACTTTGGGGTGACTCTATCGGCCCAAAGGGTGTTTGGTAGCGCTGAGTGCCGGCTCCTCTAGTTTTCTATCACAGTCTTCTTTAAAATTCTAATCAGATTTTTGTTAGTGGATTCAGCCAGGGCATTTCCTTGTGGATAGTAATTAGCAGAATAATGCAATTTTATCCCTTTATCATTAGCAAAATCAGTTAATTTAATTGATGAAAAGTACATAGCATTATCAAAAACTAACAAAACTGGAACTCCAAACCTGGTCATGATGTGGTCCTGCACGAAGCTGATGACCTCGTCTTGATTTATTTTGCGCTGTGGGACTACTTCGACCCAGGGAGTGAAATAATTGGTCACGGTCAGAATGTACTTGTGTTGTAGGGAGGAATTTGGTTTTATTTCTCCAATGATATCCAACCCCCATTACTCGAATGGCTCCGTGATCATCACAGGATTTAGAGGTGCTGCTGCTTTAGGTTGTCTCCCACTACAACTTTGGCAAATATCACACTTCCTGACATGTGCGTGTGCATCTTTGAAGAGCGTAGGCCAATAGTAACCTGCTCTGAGGATTTTGTGGGCTGTAGTATCCCCTGAATAATGTCCCCCAGCAGGACCGTCATGCAATTCTGACATTACTTTCTTCGCATCTTCTTTCTCTAAGCATCTGAGAAGAACTCCGTCATAATTTTTTCTGAATAATACTCCTTCAACAATTTGATAGGAAGCTGATTTAAGATGCAGCACTCTTCTTTTCTTAGAATTCCAATGTTGTGGCAACAATCCTACCTGCAGGTAATGCACGAGGTCTCTATACCAAGACTCGGGAGCTGTAAACAAAGGACATACCTCCATTACATGTAATTCGGCTTCATCCTCCGAGGCATGTTCTTCATTTTTTTGATTTTCAGTCATCATTTTGCACAACCCTTGTCCTTTAACTATAGAGGCTGGATTGAATTCAAGGTCGTACTCTTGAAGAGATGTTACCCAGTTGCCCCTTCTTTCTCCTAACTCATTATGTACAAGAAGGGACCTTACAGCTGGGTAGGGGACGATCACCTTGGTTCTATTTTTTAAAATATAAGGCCTGAATAGCTTCACTACTTTGAATACTGCGTAAGCTTGTTTATCAATGGCTGGGTAATTTAATTCGGCCCCTTGCAGACCAGTGCTCATGAAAGATATTGGGAATTCATCCCC
>LPNX011200430.1:36200-46200 GCA_001517045.1 Pseudotsuga menziesii
ATTATTATATAGGGTGACCTATTTCCTTTTTTTTCAGGGCCCTAGCATTTTATGCACTTTATTTTTACTTCTCCTTAGTATAGCTTAAGGGGGAGTGTTGGAGACATTTACCCAACATGCACACTTAATTTGGTTAATTTGGCCTTGTTAAACCACTACCCTAAGTTTAATTGAATTAACCGGCATCATATGCGCACACTATGACATCAACATGAGCACACCCATGCCTACCTTTAGTTAAGGAGGCCAACTAATCCTTCTCCTTCATTCGAGGAGGCTAACTGGGCTTCCTCCTTCAAACAGGGAGCATTCTGGGGGTGATCTGAGTGTCATAAATGCACCTAATTGATAACTGATTGTTACAATCAGTTAATTTACATGTTTATGGTGCCTTCATTCATTATATTGATTATTTTTATTAATATTTATAAACTGGAGTCAACTAGGGCACCTCCAACCACCTCTGATGACTAGTTTGACTTCAGTTAACCTCATCGAGGTTCATTGGATTTAATTATGCACTACCACTTGTTGGTTGGCATGCAGTGACATGTGTTTGAGCTACTTTCATTTAGACTCATTCATCCATTACACTCCGACTTCAGTTAGGACTTAGTTGAGTCAATATGGACTTGATCAGTGGGTTAACTAGGCGTGTTTACAGTGGCTTATAATCAGTTAAGCTACACCCATTCATTCAATTCGAATGACCTCCTTGGGAATTCAATTTGTCTTGGAATTCATGCATCTTACATGATCATTGTATTGTATTACTCATTGTTTATTGATTATACAGAGCTGCTACTCCAATCACAGCACCATTATGCCATTTTCATGCTTAATTGTTTGAAATCTCTTATGAGACTATGTTTTAGTCCCTAGATTACTGTGACAGATTAATAAATTATTATTGATTCATTGATCCATATTTATGCAGGAACGCAAAAAAATACACAAATAACCATAGAAACAAATATACAGTAGAAATAACACTTCATTTCATTAGGCAATAACTGAAACTTGTTTACATACAGAATGGAAATAAACTAGCTAGAGTGCTGGTAGCTTATCTCTGAGAAGAGATGTGGCGGCTACATGCCTCTGAACTTTGTGTTACAATGAGGCTCGAAGGCCTATATATTATTGAGAAACAATGGAAACCATACACATCCAAAAACCTAACCCTAGGAGGTGAAACGCCTTAATGTGGGCCCCATTGGATAACTTGGTACATCAATTTTTTGGGGTCGTAACTTTAGCATACTACCTCCATTTGACGTGCATGATATATCGTTAGAAAGATCTATTTAAGGACTACATCCTTGAATAGAATAAATTTAGTCCAAAATGGACTCATATTTTCCTGACCATTTGATCCCAAAAAAACGTCATTTAGGGCCTCAAAATGGCTCCGGAAGTTTAGGACCCGAAAACTACCAAAATTAAGGAAACTAGAAAACTAAAAGAAACAATGGTGGGGGTCCAAGAGGAATAGGTGGGTGACCACCAATATCCTCCTGGATCATTCATCTTGGAATCTGTCAATTGTTTTCAATCTAATATTTGTAGGAAATATAATGTAAATATTTGATGTTGGATTTTCCTTTTAATTAAGACTCCCCTTTGCATTCTCAAGAATGGAGCTGCATTAGGAGGAATTACAGGGCTGCATTTTCTAATGGTGATCATTGCACATGTGTTGGATATGTTGCTACATGTGGCTACAAATGATTATTTATTTGCATTAGCAAAGTATGCTTTGAAATATTCCATGTTTTCTTAGTGTAGAATGAAAAGGAAATTTTATAGGTAAAGTGGTGATAAACTCAGTATTTTTCAAAAGTTAATTGTTTTTCTGTTAGGTTTCAAATGCAAGTCCAACTTGAATGTGAATGGCATATTTTTCATAGAACTATATATATTTCCATCTTGTTATTATATTCGAACATTGGTACCTTTTTCTACTCTTCAAGACTTGTCCTGTTAAATTCCTTAAATAAACCTATTATGTGATATCCTTAGCACCCCATACATCCAGACTAAACAACCCGATATCCTTGAGAAATTATGGAATACAAATCAAATTAACTGAAGCAAAATATGTATGAGAATAGGAATATGTTTCCTATACTATTTATAATTTTTTTTGTTACAACTTACCTAGATTTGTGGAGCTTCGCATTGTCTTCTTATTCTTTACCTTTCAAAACATCATTCAACATACTTCAAATTTTTTCATGTTGCAATAATTTCATGTTAGGACCCATCAAATAAATATTTTCCTGTTTATGAAAATAACAAAACCAATCTAAATACAATACAATATTATTACAATGTAAATTACAATACTTTTCAACTATTCAAGTAAATTAATTGTTCATAAGAGATCACCTAAGAAAACATGGAGAACCAAAACACTATGAATATAAGGCCATCGATCACATCAAAACGCCATTTTTTTCCTCTTAACTATGAAAATGTTTCTCAACGCTATATGTAACAAGTTCCAATGGATGAGTCAAATAGAAATAGTAAAATTTAAACACTACAATTATAGAAATAATTGCTTTTAATGTATGCTTCCTTACCATTCATTGAGCTCCTCTATGTTTCAAGAATAATTTAATATTCTCTACTAAACAAGACTAGCCACGTAAAGGTGGAAGCTCTTATGGTCCCTCCCCCCCCTCACATCACCCTCAATTCCCCAAACCCAATGCATCTACTTGCAAATAACAATTTACTGCAAATTATTTCACTCAATAGCTGAAAAAAACTTTCATTAAACCATTCATTAAATCATTCATTAAACCATTCAATCATTTAATAGCTGAAAAAACATTCATTAAACCATTCATTTACTCAATAGCCAATAAAAACATTCAGCAAACCATTCATTAAAGCATTCATTCATGAAATAGAGGAAAAAACTATGTAAAATTTTTTATCATAAATAAGAATTACTCAAAATTTCTTCAGTCACTTCCTTTTTACTTTTCTTCTCTTTACATATTTAGCAAGAAGTGCATCTTCCAGAATCTTACATATTTAGTCTCCCTAGTAGACTACTTGCAAGGTTGAACTTGCGGCGAGGGGCTCTAAATTTCTGCAACAATGTCAAAATGTTTCATTAATTTATTTTTATTTTTATAAATACACGTAATTCATTTAAAAAAAACATTACAAAGGCATTTTTTTACCAAGAATGGGAACATCAGCATGTTCATCATTATCCTATACAGGTTCAACCTATTCAGTGCTACCTACATCTACATGCTCTGCAGTTGAATTGTGGAGAATTAGAATTAATGTTCATCATCTGAAATTATATATACAAAACAGTATCATTTAATAAATTCATTACCAAGAATCAAAGCAGGATCTTCATCTGGTTGGTGTACATCATCGACATTAACGGGGTAATTACTTTTCTGCTCAAAACAGAATAAATAATTTATGTTCATTTTTTATAACAAATAAATTACATGAGAATTAATAAATTTTCATTAAACTATATAGTTTTTATATACCTGTGCACCAGATGGATCAACAGAAGATCTTACAGTTTGCCCTGACAAGATTCTTCGACATTCAACAACAGCTTCAAAGTTGTGTTGGAAGCCAAGCTTCATGTATTCCTCAGTGGGAAATTCTTCGAATCGGTCGACCTGCATATTTGCATGACATCATTAATTTTACATTTTTTGCCAAAATAAAACAAAAATAATTTTCTATATATTATTTGGATGCAGTAACGGGTTTTCGAGACTTACAATTCGGGCTGCCAAATTCGAATAACCACCAGGCCCAAGCTTATGTTGACCAATTTTTTCCTGTCTTTCCATGGTGGCCTTTGATGTGTCCAACAGCCTAATCAAGTGTTGAATTATATTAGTAGATGTTCCAAATTCGATATAAAAATTAATAATAATAAGGCTTACCATTACATTGTGGAATGTATTACATACCTCCCTGTTCTTGGTGGTATCTTTCCTACTTTTCTCAAACCCTTGTATTTTCCATCTTCCACTAGGGCTTTCCACTCCCTTGATGGAATCATCAGAGGGCGCTCATACCTACGGTTCTTTTCTAGGTGAACCCTATATTGGTCTCGGACAATCTTCAAATGTTGTCCAACCTTCTATAGGACCTTCGATGTATCAAATGTATCTTTTATGGACATACCAACAAACCGATTAGTCATCTCATCCTTTAAAGCTTTTGCTTGTCTGTCCCACCTTGTGCAAATGGTGGTCCTGGAGATATCCAAGGCCAAATCATTTATATTTTTATAAAATACAATATTTACTGCAAAACAATCACACCATCATTAGTTAACATTAAAAAAAATTATCAGTATATTAGAAACAAATTATAAAAACTAAATTGAACAATATATAATTACCTAGAATCTTCTCTATATTTATTAGAACGAGTTCATCGTTCACCAAAAATGTTGTCACTATTGAACTAGTGATAGTGACAGGAGAAGATCCAGGAAATTTTGCTTCAGCATCAACATTAGTATCAAACCCTACATCAACCCCTTCTTCTGCAACATCTGTTGTGGGTCGGTCAGCATTGGCTGCACCCTCTACTGGCCTCGGGGGTGTCACAGAGCGTGTTGCAGACTGTTCAGTGGACAAAAAGGGTGTAGTATGTGGTGTACGTGGAGTGGTTTGGTCACTAGGACCAACAACGCCTTCACCATTAGTGTTAAACTGCAGAATTTCATGTAAATACAAACCATTGTATTATAAGTTCAATATCATTTAAAATTAAAAATTATAAAGTTCTAAATGATTTTACATTATTATTTCAGAACTTACTTTCAATTGTCGACATCTATGAATTAACAATTGAATATTTGTTTTGATCTCGTGTGTTTGTGGACCTGTCAATGCCAAACGAACTAGTTCCTCATTTTGTTTTTCCATGGTCTTTTGTAGCACCTTCAATGGGTCTATAGATGTACCAATTACATTATCTTTCAACAAATGGTAGACATCAAACTCTAAATACTGTTGAGTTGGTGTTTCATAAACCAAATCCCCTGCCTATAACAGAAATATATAAAACATTGCTCAGTCTTTGAAGCAATAGTCTGCGCAAAAAAATATGTTAACAAAAATTATCTATCATGATAGATTCATAGAATTACATCTAGGCTAATGTCTAGACAAGGGTGTGGTCTGATCGACAGCTGGGGACTTTCCTCGATCATCCACCTACAAAAAAAGTATAGAACATTATCATAATGAGCTCAATATGTAAAAACTAAAAAATACATAACAAAAATAAACACTATGCTACATGTTTTATATGTGCGCAATTTTGAAGTATTTAGAATGTAGAAATATATTTAGGTTTACCTATTTCCTTGAGGCTCCAGTTGTCTGATCAACAGCTGGGGAATTGCCTCGATCATCAACCTGCAAAAAAAGTAGACAACATTATCATAATGAATGCAAACATAAAAACAAAAAAATACATAACAAAATAAATATTATGTTACACGATATACATGTGTACAATTTTAAATTATTTAAAATGTATAATTACATTCATTCTCATATGTTGCTCCAATGTTGCAGTCATCTGATCAATTGTCGATTGGCTTCCCTGATCAACACTCTGCATGAAAAATATATAAGATTATATAAACGAACCGAATATACTAATAAAAATACATAAAAACATATATGTTTGCCCATCCTAAATTTTTACAATGGTAATATTGATGTATACTTGTCTCTTTGAGGTAGGTCTACTAAAATCTGATGTGAGGGAGGTTCCCTTGAAAGAACCTTGCATAAAAAACATACTAAAAATTACCTAATGAAACCAAAATACTCACTAAAACAATTTTAAAACATAACATTTTGATGTATACATGTTGCCTCATGGATCGTGTACTCCTCTCACCTTCTGCTAGAGTGATGCGCCCCCCATCACCTCCCTGTGAAGTCAACATAAGAAATTTAATAAAAAATTATAATTATATGCTAACTAAAATTCCTAAAGATGTTAAAATAATTAATAAAATGTTGGCTAAATTGTTGGATTTACCACATCCATACTAACTTTGTTTGTATCTACACGATTCAAATTGTAATTAATAAGCAGTTCTTCCCCAACAGCTATTGATTTAATGGCACAAACAAAGAAACAGTTTCCTTCACGCGCCTTGAATATGCACTTGGGTTGCTTAAGTGTAGACCATGGTTGTGTACTGTTTCTAAACCCTGAAATATTCCTAATTATTTTTGGCCTTCCGTCAATGTACAGCATTGCTCCTTTATTTTGATGTTTGTCTTTCAGTTGTAAATAGTTTGCTGGAAACCCATATCTACGTATATTTTCTGTATATTAGACCAGGCACATCCAATCATTGTATTTGTAAGAGGGTCCAACATACTTCATCAATTATGTACATCTGTTGTATCCAACCTTTATGCCATCCATGCAAAACAACCCCAATCCATGTAATGACGACGATGCAATTCTATATGTCCTCTCATTCACACAAAAATTAGTGTTGACTTGAGGAATATCCCTAGGTACCCATTGTTTGACTAGGTGTTTGTACCTTAAGGGCACCTCGATGTCTCCTACTGTCTCATCATCCTAGGAACATGACCCCCCTCATCTGAGACAAAATTCCATGTGTTTATGGAATATTCTTCTGATCTTATGACATCTAGTTGATATAGCCCTTGTAGACCTACTGGATGTCTCACTTTCCTCTAGCCTTCCCATACTCCCCTCACTGGAGGAAGACAGGTTTGACAAATACCTGTTTGGTTCTACCTGCACCATGGCCGAAATTTTTTTGGGCAAATAATAGAAAAATACCAACAAAAAACTTGGAAATACTTATAAGCATGACATAATGGTGATATCATTATCCTGAATAATTATCAATAATTACCTAGTATAATAGTTCATCACATAGTCCTTTAACATGATATAGATAACAAGTCATTCCATAGAAAATGCTTCAGCCAATTTATCTCAAAATACAAAGTATATTTTTTACAATATTCTTAGGTGTACCTATTTTAATTTAGATTGTTTCCTCACCCAAAAATATTAAATACCCAGTTTACGGATCTCAATATATGTAATAAAATCATTTGCAAATATTCTATAACTTTTTTTCAGAAGAAAAAGAAGTGTTCCTTAATATTCAATAGCAAATCAAAGGTAACTTTTACATAGTCCTGACAATAAGTCAGTCCAGTAACGAGTGGAGATCATAAGTATCAAAAAATTTCCTAAGGGGAGGGATGGAACCCACAATCCCAAGATGACTGAAGTAGCAATACCACACGGAGAACATAAGGATCCCAAACATCTTATCCAAGGAAGCATCAAGGGTGGAGAAAACACACCCCTGAGAGGATGAAAAAAAACTCTATATTCCCAGTTAAAACAAGAAAGATGTTGATGTATCCCATAGTAGAAAGAACAAAAAAAGATTATGCCACAGGAATCAAAAAGCTCTTAAATTAACTATATCATGCCTTCCTCAATGATTTCTCCTTCTAAAAGTTATGAGAAGGAGAGGAGGCTAGCCTTCATATTCAATGCTTCCTTGGATAAACGGTCTGCACTCATATTGTGCTCCATGTAGACATGGCTAAAGTAATATAACAAACAAATTGAAGATGTCGGTAGTATATCATATATGTTGGATATCCGACGAAATGCATTACTTTCTCCAACCTCTATAGATGAGTTCACATTTTGAGAGCCTTTATCACTACACCAACCTGATCACACAACTTCTAGATCACTTCTCCACTCTACATTGGCCCAATTATTCATTTTCTTGGCCACTCCTCTCTCCTTACTCTACACCCGTAGGATTACATATAACTTAGATAAACTTCCAACTCATCACAACAAACTCCTAAACTAAATGTTATAAAATTGTAACAAATGTTTAATAATAGATTCAACCCCTATATCCAATGAATCAAATAACTGAATCCTTATATATTCATTTTGTCATTAACTATTTTCTTGATATTTACACAAGTGTCTACAAATATCATATAATCATGGTTTTACGCTTCCTGGTTTTAGTGTTTACTGTTGTATCCAATGAACCAAATAACTCGATGCACGCGTCTCAGATGTTACTCTTTGGGATATACCTCTTTTTGTCATCAAGCATGATAATTTTAAGTCATTGAAGAACAAATTTCAAATAAGGGTACTTAATAATGTTGAACTAATCCTTCATATGGTAGATGTGGATATTCAAGGTTGAACACTCGTTTAAAAACAAACTAAGATTTTATGCTGATCTACAACTTGTACAAGTGAGACCTAGGTTGGGAGGCCTGGGGAGGCCTTTTAGATTTAGACACTATATCTACCAAAACCTAAGTCAATGTCCCATGATTTTAACAAATAAACCCCAATTCGAGGTCTTTATTTAAATGGAAACTTCTAGTACGAGCACCGAAGGGTTTAGGAACAATGGCTCTAGAAGATATGGGATGCAATAGTAATTCAGGCACCATTATCTGCTCTGCTGGAGTATACATGGATTTTGAGGGGTCGACCACATTATCATGAAATTGAGGGTACAGGTGTGGGCTATGTTAAAGAGATTGATCTTTGCTAATCAATCTTGAAATGAAAATATAAACATTGGTGCTCAACCATTGAAATAAATGCATACCCCTTGTTGATTTGGTGTTGGGAAGTGGGTCTCATGTTGAATCTAGGGCTTGTGAATTTGACACCCATACATGTATTTTTTATTTTGTGCAACAAAAACATAATTTATAGCAATCATCATCATCAATGTAAATTGAAAATAATCATCATAAGCAAACATGCTACAATCTTCATCACGAGATCATGAGCATGTACTATATCATTAGACATTTAACATGCATGGCAAGTCTTCCCACAAGCCTCTTCCATCCAAGATTGGATAGGGCTTGTATAAAGTTTAAACATAATCAACATGAGGGTGCCTACCTGAAAAATTATCAACAATATCTTCAATAGAGAGATGTAGGCTCCTCCATCATCGCAATATTCTCAGCTTGAGATGAAGAAAACTGTTTAAACAAGGAAATGGAATTTTGCCTCAAGTTACATTGTTGAAAATGACTGATTTGTTTATCTTGTTGTTCAACAAAATTTCCATAATGCAAAAACAAATATTTGTGTACAAAACTAGATGAAATTTCCAAAATTTGAGATGGTGAAGATGGCTGGGAAAATCAGCGACAAAACTTTGTTGTACTATCTCATTTCCAGACTGAAAAATGGCTCAAGAGCTGATCCTTTTCCCACGCATGCATCTTAAAATATAGGGTTTCTTGGCTGGAATTATTTTGCAATGACATCAAAATGAAACTGCCTCAAGTTACATTGCTGGAAATGTCTGATTTGTTTATCTTGTTGTTCAACAACATTTCCATAATGCAAAAACAAATATCTGTGCACAAAACTAGATGAAATTTCCAAAATTTGAGATGGTGAAGATGGTTGGGAAAATCAGCAACAAAACTTTGTTGTACTATCTCATTTCCATCCTAAAAAATGGCTCAAGAGTTGATCCTTTACCCACACATGCATCTAAAAATATACGGTTTCTTGGCTGGAATTATTTTGCAATGATATCGAAATGAAACTTCCTCAATTTACAATGCTGAAAATGACTGATTTGTTAATCTTGTTGTTCAACAACATTTCCATAATGCAAAAACAAATATCTGTGTGCAAAAGTAGATGAAATTTCCAAAATTTGAGATGGTGAAGATGGTTGGGAAAATCAGCGACAAAACTTTGTTGTACTATCTCATTTCCAGCCTAAAAAATGGCTCAAGCATTGATCCTTTACCCACACATGCATCTAAAAATATAGGGTTTCTTGGCTGGAATTATTTTGCATTGACATCAAAATGAAACTGCCTCAAGTTATATTGTTGGAAATGATTGATTTGTTAATCTTCTTGTTCAACAACATTTC
>LPNX011200430.1:62110-86261 GCA_001517045.1 Pseudotsuga menziesii
GGTGGGTTCAACCAATTTGCCAACAAAAAAAAGAAAGGTACAATTCAAATTATAATGAAAGATAATCATGCATTAATAACATTAACATTATGGCTTAAAAGGATGTTACATGACCACCTATTTCCTCTACTGTCTTATGATATGCCACTCCTTTGATATGATTTGATATGGAACAATGAACAATTACAATAAAAAATAAACATTTTTCCCTTTGTAACTTAATTATTAGCATCAATTCATATCAATAAATACTAGATATATGAATTCCTCAACTCCTGAATAAGGTTAAATATTTTTGACCTTATAGAATCTTCTTGAAAGTCCACATGTGTGAATGATGGAAATTGATGTAAGATTCACTTGATATGACAATAGTTAAAACATAAAGCAACTTGCCAAAAGCACAACCCCTTCATATGAAATATGATTGAAACTATGACCTTTGGATCATTTGAAATATCTTGACATATACACCATTCTTGAGGGGATTTTTACTATGCTTGATCCAAACTACAACCTAAGTAAATATATTTTGTAAACTCTCTAATTAACATTTAACTGTTTTGGAAATTTTTATTTAATATTTCCAAAGTACTTCTCACTTATATGAAAACAAACTATTGTGATAATTGGCCTCCCGATACAACCCACTCAATATGAAGGTTGTGGAGAAAGACGATATTCAAGAGAGGAGATATTAGAAATAAATGAAGAAGAGAGTCCATAGTTGAGGAATGAGAGCTTGGAGTGAGAAACCCACTTGAAGATTGAATGATGAAGGAAATGTTGAGCTTGCATCTTCATGAGAAGAAGGTGTTTATAAGCTAATAAATTTATGAAAATGTGAAAGTGAATAAGAATGTAGCATAATCTTAGTTAAAAGCATATAGCTAGATATTGTAAACATTTTCTAAGCAACAATAAAATCCCCATTAAATGTTGGTTTCCCATTTGGGTTTTGAGGGTAAAAAACAAATGTTATGTCTATGGTGAATTTAATTGCTTGGTTTTATTCTTGTATGTTTAGCTCATTTTTTTTAATGTATCAACAACAATGCCTTCATATTTTGTTTTCCATTTAATTAATAGGCACATTAGTTGTTTCTTTTCCTGTGTCATGGACTCTAGACTGGTCTCAACTATTAAATTGTGGATGCTATTCCCTTATAACAACCTTTCCATTCTTGATTGATTACTAGGTTATGAGAAAATTCCTAGGTGGTGTGTGAACATACCTACGAATTCTACCTCTACTATTAGAATCTTTGTTATCAAACATGAGATTGCTTAGATTATTAGCCCACACTTTACAACATTTTATGACATTAATCTACATATGATTAATTCTATGGCTAGAGCTTTTATTGAACTATGTGCATTGTGGAAATGATTCTTTTTGAGTTAATTCTCTAAAGTGAATTTGTATATTGCAACTGATTTCTACAACATTATTTCATTAAACTATTGGGTGTCCCTTCTCCTTCTCCAAAAAGATTGTTCCCAAATTTACAGATATTTTTTTCCTATCTACAACCATTCTTTGATTTACAACACATGCACAAAAATCATATTATCTTTTCAAATAGTTTTACATTAAATTTTTATAAATAGCACATTATTATAATAAAAATTACAATTTTTATATATTTTATCAAAAAAATTAGAAGAGTTGTTGAAATTAAATTTTTTTGTAGTTGTGTCAAAATTTTAGAAAATTTGATAAAATTGAATGTATTAGTTGTTGAGACTACACAATAGAAGTTTGGTATGCAAAATTGTAACACATATGATTCTAATCACAACAATTTTACTTATTTTGTCAACAACTTTTTTTATACTGTTTGCGATCTGTTGTCTTATATGATAGGAAGACATTTAAAACAACGTTTTTTTAAGTATTTTTTTATTATATTGGACTTTATACAGGGAGAGGTGGCCTTTAAGTACACTGATTTTTTCTTTTCTTTTGAAAAATTAACTATGATGATATTGTCTTTATTTTGTTAGTTAACAGCTGGCTTTTGAAACCCTATATATATAAAAGAATGAGAAAAAGAACAGAACTGAGACTCAAGCGTATTAAAAATATATATGCTACATTGCACATCATTTTCAAACCAGGTGAGATATATGTAATACTCAACTAAGCCCTAATAGCCATTGATCCTTTAAATTTTGAAAGTACACCAGATATACAGTTATAAACCAGTCACAATGATTTAGCATTAAGCTTACAAAATGATGTTATTAAATTACACTGTGCTTACAATTTTGGACTACATATACACAAAATAACATGAAGAATGAAAGACACACGCACACCCATGTTCGGGTGGCTGTCGCTTCCTGATCTTTCAATGCAAAATCCTGAATACGATAATACACCGAAAATATGCTTTTTAATTTCCCAAAGCAAAGGTGTTTTAAAATTGCATTGTGCCATCAATTCTAGGTTAAAAATATACAGAATAACAGGAAGAATTAAAGACACATCCGCACCAGGCAGTCGTTTCTGGATGCTGCAATCCAAAATCCAGAAGAGGATAATACATAGAAAAATGATATGTTATGGAGAAAAGGGATACCACAAATGAAATTTAACCTTTGTGTTGATCCTGCTTTGCTCACAGTTGACTTGTTCAGTAAGATCTTGGGCTGCCATGTCCAGTTTTACAGGATTCCTGGCAATCACAGTAACAAAGGCTTCTTGAAGCAGCGCCTCTTTGGCTACGTGAAGTCCGAATCCACTGGACCCTCCAGTGATAAGTATGTGCTTATTTCTAACCCTAGGTTTCCATACAATCCCAACGTAAAATAGCAGCCCTACAAGGATTGCACCCAAAGCAACAGCGCCTTCTGCCAATCGATCCATTATAACTCAATCCTCCTGTGATTAGAGAAGGAAGGAAAATCTGTTTTCTGCTCATTATAGTGGATTGTTGAAAGGTGGTAGTTGAGTTTTCATTGAATTTCTGTTAAGAGTAATGGTATTACTTGTTGGGCATTGAATATCTCCTGGCCATGGCAATAAAGACTTCAATGGCTATTTGTTGGGAGAACTTAATGTGTTGAAGTAGCCACTACAACGGCCGTTTGTTGTGAAAACTTAATGTGGTTGACTGGAATGCTATCAATACTAAAAGCAGTCCATTTCAGTAGTGAGGACGATTCTCCTCTGGGCAATTAGTTGGAATACTAATCTCAGACTAAATTATGCTTTTGAATGAGTTCGTTTTCACATTTGCCGCACTTTGATATGAAAGCTTTTTTGTTGGGAGCTAAAAACCCAACTCTCTGCATCTTTTTAAGCGGTAGAGTTTCAAGGTGTGATGGAGTTTTTTGTATTTTTAATGGAACTTTGTCTTCAGGGGGTTTTATTGGTGGGAGCTAAAAACCCAATTCTTTGCATTTTTTAAGTGATGGTATAGGTTTTTTTTTAGGGTTTTAACTCATTTTAAATCTACTTAGATGCTCCAAGAGAGATCAATGAAAACTTCATTAGAGAGAATTTGAGGTCAAAAATGGGCCTCAAAACAACCAAAATGTACTATAAAAATCAACCAATTACATTCTAGTAGATGACATCATCCCCCATGGTTGAGGTGGCATTGCATGAGTTAAGAATGTTTATTTGTCACATTTTCTATGGTGGATAAAAATCCATAGTTAACGAAGGTAGTGGTACAAGTACTTTTAAGTCATAAAGTGAAGTACTCACAATAAAAGTCATTTGACACTTTCTCATAAAATAATATTATTGTTATTTTCAAGTAAAGTACTCACAATTCACTTTCTCATAAAATAATATTATTGTCATTTTCAAGTAAAGTACTCATAATTCATAAAATTGTCTTTTCACATTTTTTTATAAAATAATATATTGTCATTTTCATATTTTTTAATTTTAAATTATATATTCACTCAATTGTATTTAATACCATAATGTCAAACTAATATATATATATAATCTTGTACTTTTAAAATAAATTAAATTCATGAATGATATTTATATGAAAAAAATATGTTAGTTATGCATATAAATTAATTTTATTTTTGTTTAATTTTATTTACAAGTTCAATACAAATAAATGCTAAAGGACAATAATTTTTGGGGAATTTACAATGAATTTTAGTCACATCATTGTAGAGTTATTTTATTAATTTTATTTATAGTCAATTTAGAAAAGTAACTCAACCATGGTTATTTATATTGTACATAAAAAGTAGTGTAGGAGATGAGTTGTCATATATACCTACCCCATAAAAACCCTAACTCATAATATTTTAATATATCTTATATTTGTGTAGTACATCTCTTAGGAGGCCCTTTTTTGACCTCAAATTCCCTCTAATGTGTCTTTCTTGAATTCTTCGATTAGGGTAAAGCTGTGAGAGTTTTTAGACAACTTTTTTAGAACTTAAAATTATTTTTTTTAAATAAGTGAAGATGGAGATAATTTGAATCAATTGTTAAGAAAAAAGTGAGATGAATATCATTTGATATAACAGTTGTCAAGGGTGTTTTTAAATATGAAAATGTGAGAATGAAGGTTTCTTTATTACAATTAAACAGTTTTCACAAACAAATATGTTACTTAAAAAAAATCACAATATTAACATGTTTTTATCTCATCAAAATTATAGTAATTTAGAAAAATTTATCTTGTAGAGTTTTTTTACCATAAATAAAATTCTATTTAGTAAATTTTTTAGTTCTTTATTTTTCTTTCTTTCATGTCCCATAAGGTTTGATATATCAAAGTAGAGCAAAATTGGTCTAAGTGGACACTAACTATCCTCATCATAAAAAGTTGGATAAGAAGTTGGATCCATGCTCATATATAATAATGAAAATAGTAGCAATGGGGAGATCCAATGGAGGAAATGTTACGAGGTAAGATTAAATAACATAATGTAACTTTTTTTTGTAAATAAAAGAAGTTTGTATTACTACGAAATTACACGGTTACAGAGACGTCCAAAACAAAGGCCATGACATATCAGAGCCAAACCCCCATCTTGAAACAACTTTACAATCTTCACCCAAAAAGATACCTTCTTTCCCCAAAAGAGGGTGAGCCCCAAAGACACAGAGCTCAATCCCAACATTAAAATTGCAACTATTAGAAATACTGCCATTTATCCCAGCCTCGCCTATTGACATTGACAAAACTAACAGACAAACAGAGAACAAAGACTAATAGTGACAACCCCTCAAAGCTAAGGAAGAGGGTCATAATGTGGAAACCCAGAGGCCTACATCGAATCATCTGCACGTTGTGGGTGCAAGCCTCCTGTGCTATCCGCTCCTCGGTCGTCGGCCTTCTGGCTGGATCCTCCTCCAAGGTGTTGCTCCATCCTCAAGTGGTATAGGAAAATTTCCAGGTGTGAGGTGATTTGATCGACCTTCCTATGCATCAACTGACAGTCCTCATTGTGTTCTTTCCAGGCCCTTACAGGCTCCTCATCCCCTTCCTTTTTGGTTGCCACCTCTTCCTTTTTGGGTTCAAGGTTGAGCGAGGCATGCGTTACCAGGTTCATTATTACCCAATATAGCATAATCATACAATCATAGGTCATCGCTCGATCGACTATGGAACCAGGGTCCACAACCCAGTATTCGACTTCCTCGTGGAATTCCTCAATTGGCATGCCTTTCACTTGCTCCCATAGGTCCTTTTGCACCCTCTCAATAACTTTACAGGCGATCAACGGAATGCAGTCTTTGAAAAACTCAGCAGTTGCTTAGGCATGGAGTTGAGCTCAAGTAGCAGTTCCCTTGCCCCTCCTGGCCACCCCCTTTCCTTTATCGCGACGCACAGCCGAAGCTTCACCCACACTCAATTTCACATGATTGTCATGGGTAGGGGCCATTTTACACTCCGCCTCCCAATTCTCCATTTTTCTACTCTGTAAATCCCAAGAGCGACCACCACTCCTAATCACAACCAGGCTAACAGACTTGTTCTAAAATAGTGGATGCAAAGCCACCACGCCTCATCATTACTAATAAGGAGGAGAGAAGTGGTTGCGCTAACGGTTATGTACAAGCCCACGATCTCCCAAATCCTTCGTTCACATTCTCCCGTACTCAGCACGAGCTTAGGCATCATTCCCATCATCAATTCCAAATCCCAATTTTGCAGCAAATCTGTCCGACTTCTCCTTCCAAGCCAAGCTCTGTACCCAGGTTTAAGAGCGAGGTGACTAATTAGGGATTAAGCGTACGTCACCTACATGATCACGCGTGGCAGTGGTTCAGATCCGTGGAAGGATCCCTCCGCCTCTTGTCATCTCCTTAATGACCATTCATGTCTCCCTCCATCTATCTATTTGCCTCGACGTCTTGAATGGCAAGTTGTCTGCACTGTAGATACCACCGTTCTACTCTGAAGTCCTCCAACTATCCCGTCCTGCACACCCTATTCCCCTCCGCTCCGGTGTTTTCCAACATGTCAACCACCCAATTTTCCTCTCATCCGATGTGGTTGAAAGAGACCGTCGGGTGTGCCAGAACAAGGCTGTGTAGGATTTCCAACCTACTGGCTAAGTGCCAGCTGGACGAGACCTTCTCGGTTGTTTTCCTGTTAGCAAGATGCTTTGCCATCTGGATTAGGATATTTGAGTCCCCTTCGATGTTGTCGAAATCCATCCTTTCCTGAGCATGATTCTGAGACCATGGAGCAAACCTTCAAGTTCCATGGAGTTGTTGGTGTCAAACCCAATGGAGCCATAAAATACTTGTAAAATAACCCCGTTTGAGTTTCTACAAACTCCGTCGTAGTATCTCTCTCTCTTGTCCCAGCAACTTCTTCTCTCTCAGTTATGCGCTACAACTGAGTGTCAGTGAATGTATGATAAATAGAGAGGCTCACTCTCTATTTATACTAATTCCCGACTTGACAATAACCCACTAGGGCCGACTTCTCTAGGAGAGTCTAATAACCCTAGGGCCCCACAACTGCAAGGAATTTAACCCTTGATCAATAGGAGGGTTACCCACAATGACTTTACATGACTTTTTTACATTATTGAATCTCTCGATAGGAACATCGAGGCATGACATGACTCAAGTACATTACAGACACTTCCCGAAATAAACATCGGGGTACAATACATAAGATATACAAGTGAATACATTCCGAAGTTACAAATACATCAACAAGAATTCCGTGCCACCCTTGCTGAGCTGCTAGATGATGCCAAGGTGGTTCCATTGTATTTTGATGGATATTTGGATGTAGAGATCATAGGCATTCAACATGACTCCCAAGAAGTGAACCCTAGGGATGTATTCGTCTGCTGCACAGGTATGACAACAAATGGACACCTTTATTTGACTGAAGCCATTAAGAGAGGGGTCACGGCTGTCATTGCTAACAAAGAGATTACAATAGATGAGTCCATAAATGTGAAGGCCATGGCAATGGTGGAGGACGAGAATGTCATTCTGGCCTCACTTGCAGCGTCATTTTATGACAATCCATCGCAGAAACTGGCTGTGATTGGAATAACGGGTACTAATGGCAAAACTACCACTTCTTATATGATAAAGAGTATGTATGAAACCATGGGTCTAAAAACTGATCTTCTTGGTACCATTGTTTATTATATTCATAGCGGTCATGAGCTGGAAGCTCACTATACCGCTCCTGATGATGTTTATGTGCATAAACTGATGGCAAAGATGGTTCACAATGGTATTGAAGCTTGTGTTATTGAGGCTTCCTCAAATGCTCTTGTGTTGGGATCATATGGAATTTCACAAGATAGAGGAATATTATAGAATGTCAAAGGGGAGGTTGTTTGCTAAGATGGTGGATCCTGAATGGCATCGTAAAGTAGTTAACATTGATGATCCAAATGCTCATTATTTTATTGCACGGGGCAATCCAGATGTGCCTGTGATAACATTTGCAATGGGGAATAAGAATGCTGATGTTTATGCTTTGGAAGTTCAACTATCTTTGTTTGAAACTCAAGTGCTGATCAGAACACCCAAAGGCAATTTGGAAATATCTTCAGGGCTTCTTGGGAAGCATAATGTATATAACATTCTTGCTACTGTGGTTGTAGGGATTGTAGTGGGAGCACCATTAGATGATATAGTGAAGGGAATTTAGGAAGTTGATGCAATCCCTGGAATATGTGGATTAATAGATGAGGAACAAGCATTTGTTGTTATTGTATATTATGCGCATACTCCAGATGCTTTAGCAAGGCTTCTTGATACAGTCAGAGAATGTGAAGTCCCACTGCCTATAATTATAAAAGAACCTAATGAAACAAAGGTCCAGACATGTTATAGATGATGTTTTTTACTACACTTGTGCACCTTCCCATGATATTGGAGCCTATGTATCAAATTCATGCTAAGTATAACTAAGCCTTAGGGCTTGTAAAGGTATATCTATGTGTGTGCATGCATGTGTGTCTCCAATTTAATCGATTTTACTTTGTTGCATTGTGTAATATATAATCAATTTTACTTTGTAAATTTAGCTTTCTTTCTTTGATTATAATCAATTCCATTTGGTTGCATTGGTAACACTTTCTTACCTGCCACAGACAGCTGAACTAGATAGAACACCTCCATAGGATCTGTTAACAGTTCTTTTGTTTCTGCTAAGCCTCGACCTCTTGTACTCAACTCGCCTCAAATGGGGGATATGCAATTCACCCGTAATTTATATGATTAAGATTAGGGTCCACTAACAATCAAAATACTTTAATAAATTTAGAGATCTACATTTTATCCGAGACATTTTCGTTGGGTTCTAAAAAATAAATCCTGCAACCTAACTATCCAAGCTTTAACCATTTAGAACATGATACTTTGACCTAATGTGTTAAAAAAAAATCTTTGTACATGAATAGGGTATCCTGGATAGCGGAAGAAATAAGAAATGAACATTACAAAAAAATCACAAAACAATGGGAAAACAACAAACTTAAAAGCACTTTATCCATTTGAGGACTAAACCAAGGGAAAAAATACTGTCACTCATTAAAAAAACACTACCAATTCCCGTGAAAAGAAAGAAGAGAAGTAATGTGCATACCTTGGAAGCTTCAACCCATTTGTTATCTATGAATTCGATAAATTACATCCGACGTCCCTATCCAAGCCAAGAGTCATTTACATTCTACTTCCACAGCGACTATGGGTTCTTCCGCTTCCTGGTAGTTTCTCTAAGAGATAGCTCTTATGTTGTTCTCCTTGCAGCTCTACCCAGTAATATCTATGGAGCCGCCCTTTCTTTCTCTCAAATATTGGGTCTAGCGAGCATTACTGCTAGAACCAAGTTATTCTTCTTCCTCAAGGATTCACAACGACTGTGGGTTCTTTTGCTTGCTGGTAGTTTCTCTGAGAGCTAGCTCTTATGGTGTTCTCCTTACAACTCTACCCAGTAAAAACATCGGAACTGCCCTTTCTTACTCTCAAGGATTAGTTCTAGCCAGCATTACTGCATGTAGTGAGTAATCCAAACCCGCCTCAAATAAACATCCATTACGCTAAATATTTCAAACCCACCTCAGATAAATCTCCAACAAACTAAAATATTCAAACCCAACACAGAAAAAGCTCCAAGAAGTTGACATATCCAAACCCATATCAAACATAATTCAAAAAACACAATGTACAATAGAAAACACCAATTTTCAACAAAATTCCCACAGATAATTTGAAATCCAGTCCTTGAACACCAGAGTTATTTAATGAATTTACAATTCAGCTACAAACAAATACAACAGGCTGAATTATTCAGAAAGTCGCCTCAGAGCTCTTACCACCGTGTGAAGAGATCACTGCAGTAGCTAACACTCATGACTGGAAACCCGGAAGCGAGAGAGAAGAGTTCATGAACACACAATAGAGTCAATGGGGATCAAAGGCAGGCATGACAACATCCTTTAAACAACCAGGACTACTTCTTTGGTATTATGCCCTTAATAAAATATGTCAAGAAAAGGTGGCAATGGAAGGGTAACAAAGGGTAACAGCTCTTGTCGAAGTAAATTCCCTTTTTCTGTGCATCACCCTGAGCACCGTCGACACAGAAGACGAGGAAGAGGCCCATTAAACTGCACTCAATGCACCCTGGCTTCCATCAATGCGCCCTAAAAACTGCTTTGGTCAGCAACACCGCCAACACCTGAGTAGCATTCCAAAGCTTACATCACTCAGCCAACAACCAATTAAAAATTTTTAAAATTAACAAATTTATTTTTTTTTAAACTCCACCAAAGTTAAACATTAGCTTTTTTAAATTTGAGGAATGGTGCAGCCAAAATAATAGTGCTAACCTGTATATAAATGTTCCCCGTCCGGGACATAAAAAAGTTTATTATTTAAATAAAAGTTGTATATAGTGATATAGCTATAGTTAATCATTGTGATGTGATTGTCACATCTATTTAGATTAGTCATTATTACTATTTTAATAAAGAAGACACTTAGCATTGTTATATATTTTTATTTGTTTTATTTTTTTAAATATTTTTTATATCTAACAATTTCATTTACATATTAAAAAAATTAATCAAATCATTAAAATGAACTAATTATAAAATGAAAAAATAGATTTCAAAAAATAAAAATATATGTATATAATTTTATTTTTAAAATATTAATTTAATATATAAATTTTATAAAAAATATCTAAAACTTTAGAAAAAGTATATAAATTAATTAAAATCAAAACTATTTTTTTTAACTAAACCACAGCTATATACTTGTGTTTGGCCGCTATATACTTGTGTTTGGCCGGTATAATAATAAGTCCATGGTTCATGGTAGAAGATTGATGAAAACATATTAACTTTAACCCGGCCTATTTGTAATTGATCACATGTAAATTTAATATTTAAACGGGGAGAAAGGGTACAATGCCTTCATTCCTTGTTACACACAGTATTGTTGGAAAACCCCGACGAGAAGATGTAATCATGAAGACCAATTCATGGTCTTAAATGACTCTTCTTTAAAAAGATGAGTTAAGGACTTTACCAAACATTTAATAAATCTACATGGGAATGGTTGTAGAAAACAAAATTACATTATTAATTACGCTTTAAGAATAGCCAAACATGGGTGTAGCCCTTTATTCATCACTTAGTTATTGTGAACAATTAAATTGTAAGTTTCATGGAAGAAAGGAATTGCCTTAGTACCTTTATGATAAGATATATATAATGAAGGTTAGTTTTTATGTGAAATCGCTCAAGTTAATGCTTTGTAATTTTTACATGTTTCTAAGAATACTCATTCTCATACTTGTATATAATAAATAAACTATGGTTTTTGTTAAGGCTTTACTTACATGAAGAATAAACGATGGATACTATGTACAAGTTTTTGTTAGTAAGATTGTGGAAGGAATCCTTTACAACAAGCATACATTTGCTTTCCTGTGTAGGAATTTAAGAATTGATGGGGAATGATATTAATTGTAATGTCCTCTGAGGCTAATGTTTTTTTATGGTTGAGATGAATAAAAAAAGAAAAAAAATTACCCCACCTCCCAAAATGGTAAACAAGAGATTGGGTTTGTTACAAATGGTATCAGAGTAGGTTCTCAACACTCAGACCTAATGGACTCTCCTATATACAGGTATGTGTGAACCTTGTGAAGAATTAATTATTTGTATATAAAACTTTATGTTTACTTATTGGCATGCATGTATCCTCGAAGAACATAGACTAGTTGATTTGAATGTGGAGTTGTGTCGAAAAATAAAGAATGTGATATATATTGTTTTTACTTTTATAACTTTTAACTTGAACAAACACCATTATAATGACTAACCAAGTTATGGATGACATTTATAATGTTGTGAAGAATTATACTGAGCTTAATCAGTGGATAAATTTAGCAAACCTATACAAAGATATGTTTATGCTAGTGTATGTATAATTTGTCAAGATTATGCTTCGTATGCTAAAGAAAACAAGTCAATGAGTGATACATACAAGTAGAAGTAACTCGCATATAAGTGCAATCATGGTAAGAGTATACTGACATACTTTGATTTCAACAAGAAACTTCGCCAAACTGAAACGAAGATAATGTAATTTGGTAATGCCAATTCAAGCTTATATAAAGTAAGGTAAAACTTAGGATTAGCATATTGAAAGAGAAAATTAATGAGTATCATATGCAATCATAAGACGTAACTAATATAGAACGGTCAACATGACAAGTTGGACTATAAGGACATGACATTGATTTCGTGTAGATAATGTAGTTGAATAAGGATTGTGCATAAAGATAAGTATCGTTATGTCTAAATTGTACATTCTCTAAATATTGATGTTTAAATGAATCAAGGAAGGACCTTGTTGATATGTAACTTTTATGCTGATAGAAGAGACCTTAATGTGAATAACCTTTACAAAAAGTTTCCAGTGTAATGTACAGGTACATGCGTTAACAAGAAGCAACACCACATTGATAAGACAACCGAGGACAAAGGATAAACTTCTTGATCGAAAAGGTAACATCTAGAATTAGTATGATTCCTTGATTATTATGAAATATTAGCATAGCAAGATGTTATCAATTGATAATCGTTTAGATAATTGGACACACTCAGAGAAGTTGTAGTGTTTTTGAGAAATCAATTGTGTATATGGAATATCTATGATAAGGCCAATGTTTCATAAAATCTTTTGAAATGGTTTTTACATGGAAGTATCAAATTATTGCATAGTGATAAAGTGTTGTTAAATAGGTTGGATGTGTAACACTATTATTTGGTTTTTGGAAGAATTAGATAAATATGCCTTGATATTGAGAAGGTAAGCTCTGTAGCATTATGATTCTTTGAGTTACCATATTGATATAGTGTTGAGTCAATGGGCTCAAGAACATAAAAAATGATCTGAATAATAAAAAGTTTGGTTTGATGTAGTGTCTGGAACATTGAATATGCTTTGTGATGATTATCATATTTTGTGCAATCAATGTTTCTTTTGAAATTATATCAAAACATAGGTTGTTGTAATTGACAGAAACTTGGGTTTAAAGCAGTTACCAAATCCTCGGCATTCTTAATGAGGACAAGTGGCCAGTGCTAAGAGGAGTTAGTTATTGCCTATAAAATTCCTAGGCAAAGAGAAAAAGGGGTATGCAGAAATATCAAAAAAGAGGAAAGAGAAATAGAAACAAGAGAGTTGCCAGAGATCACGAAAGTGGTGGCTCTAAATGATGTATCCATGAAATAGCGCAGAGCTTCCAGAGAGCATCTGTGGGGTGTTAAGCTCTGTACTAGAACCACCAGTGAGCATAAGAGAATGTTAGGTTCTGGAGTAAATAACTCTCTTTAGTTGCTGGTGGCAACTTGAAGTGCAGGGAACAAGTCTTAAACCCAAGATTCTGGGCAATTAACCGTATAGTTGTTTAAACTCTCAATTTCAGAATTATATTTATATAGAAATTAATTCACTTGTTCCAAGAAATTTTTCTACACTAAACAAACCCCTTTCAAATAGAATATTTAGAATTAACTAACTAATAAAAGGGGAAGAAGGAATTGGATGACAAAAATGTGAATAAATCAAGATAAAATGAGTTTGGTGTTTGGAGCACCTAAACTGTTTAGACTCTGAAATTTTTTATAAGTTAGTACATATTTCCAGTGAGCACCCTTGTGAGGTGTTAGACTCTATTGAGCGCTCTATGATATTAAAGACCTAGGCAAAGAGATATCAGTGAGCACCTAGAAGAGATGTTAGGCTCTGAAGTAGAACTACCAGAGAGCACCTAGGTGAGGTGTTAGGTTCTGTAGTGATATATTTTGTGATGTTAATATTTTAGAATAAGGGATATGTGGGCTTCTAGGTTCTAAGTAGGAGATACGCTCGATAGATATAAAAGATAATGAGGGGTATCGTCCTTATATTGGATGAATATAATATATATAGATTGAGGAGGCTTGCACGTGAGCTAGTAGTTCTGTGAGGAGATGACCCTCATGTATTTATGCATGCCAAAAATTTTGAAAAAATATTTCAACCAAGAAGTGTTTCACACATCAATGCCAAATATAAGGTATGTGTGTGATTTTTGGTATTTTACGCATGATGTCATGATGAATGATGAAACATTAGTTGTAAAGTTAAGTATGAAGTAAATTCTCTTGTAACAAACGCGATAAAAAATATTATTATTATGTACATTGGTAATGCTGTAATTAGTATATGTTTCAGAATATGTGAAGAAAATTAGGATTATATACATGTTATGTTAGTTTGATATTATTACTTATGTTTGAATCCAGTGGAATGATTTAACATACTTGAGAGGAAGTACCGCCATACCAAGGGTATGAATGTAAGAGTGGAATATGGCAAGGTTACGTGCCATGAGGTACAAATGCATAGAGGATTCTACTTTAGATTATAAATTTTATATGATTTCTATGATTGACAAATGTCATGTAGTTGTAAGGATACAATGTTATTACCATAAGATAAAACATTCAAAGAAAGCTAAATCATACGGCGTTGTTATAAAAGATAGCAAAATGAAAGTGAATGAATGATTTTTCCATAGGTTATGGATTTTATATATACTTCATGTGTCATTGACAGATGATGTAAGTGCATCTTGAAAGCGAGACTAAGCTCTAAAGGATTGTTATGAAAGAAACAACAATATGTTGCAAAAAGAAAATATGATTTTCTTGATTTGAAAATGTATATGTATGCATATGTATTATATGAATGTTGGAAATAACTTGTTTTGTTTGTGAAAAGAACAAGTTGAGAAAAACAAGAAATTGAATATATCGAAAGTAGTGCCAAGGAAAGAAAAGATTAATGAAGCAGAGAATTGCAAGGTCAAATGTATGTGGAAGACAAAAGCTTGAAAAATGCCATCACTGAGGACGGTGTACCTTTAAGGGAGGGAGTGTGTAACATCCCCGGTAAAAGCACTGTAAGTAATGTTATTTATTTTCCTACGTTGTGAATTTCTTGGGTAGACTTAGGAGACCGAGGGCTTAAGTCGACTGAGAATTGGGGCATGAATCCACTAGGGAGAAGGTTGAATGGCTGGGAATCCATGAGGATCTAAGTTCTGATTACTGAAGTTGTTTTAGTGTTTTGAGCATTGGAAGTAGAGAGAACTGTAGGTGTTCACTTGATGACCTAAGTTGTAGGTCTCTGTTTGAAAGAAGAGTAATTTCTGCCATAAGTTAATAATGAACTTTTATGGCTTATTTAACCTAAAACTAATTATTACTAAATGATTATATTGAAGTAAAGGGTTGACCCTTGATGTTGTTAACATAAGCGACCATCTTACTTCCAACAAGGTTGTTCGACAAATATTTTTAGATATTTTAAGGAAAAGAAACTAAGTTTTTCATTTTCAGAATATATTAAAAAAAATAAGATAACACATTGTCTCTAAAGAAATAATAAAGAGAGAAATAGTTTTATATATAAATCTAAACTAGGTAAGGAGAGAACTAAATTTATTGATAAAATGTATATATCTTGATTACATCTTATGCTAAAACCATAAGTAAATGTAAATGCATAAAGACCATAATACATATATGATTTCCGTGTGTGGGAAGGAAATCATTAAAAATAAAAATACATATCATTAAATTATAAAGAAACGGTTAGGTTTTTGTCGAGGAGAAAGCGACAGCCTCATAAAAGAGTCGAGCTTCACCTTGGAAGGGAGGGGAGAGATGGCCTTAATTAAGGAGGTAAAAAAGAAAGACGACAAAGATTTAGAGAAAATAATGTCTCATAAAGTAAAACCCGATTTCCTTATTTTTTAGTTGCAAGCTTCGGTAAATATCTTGTTTTAAGTTTTTGTTTTATAGTTTAATTCTTGTTTTAATTCTTGTTTTGTTTCATATTTCTATGCGTTAGGGTTAAGTATTCCAACCCAAAATTCATACTTTTCCTTATGTTTTTCTTTTAAGTATAAATCCAGCCTCACGGGGTCCAGCCTGTTGGAGCAGCGAGGCCTGAACTTGGAATTAGACATTTTCTTTTTATGGCGTCTTTAAGTTAAAAATGACTCCAAGTTGAAAATAATAAGTCTGTGAACAAGCATGTAGTTTGATCATTTGGAAGAAACCAATGCTTGGTAAAATTAATATGGTTCATGGTAAAAGATTAATGAAAACATATTAATTTTACCCTGTTTTTAATTGATCACATGTATTTTTCTTTTGTTAGATGAAGCTTTGTGAACAATAACAACTTCTTGAGAATAGTGTATTCTAGAGGAGATGAGATTGGTTTCATAACAAGTTGTCGTTAGGGTTCTCTTGCTGTTGAGGCCTATGCCACCGCCTGCTCTTTCGGCTCGTTTGTCATGGAACCACCTGACCCAGCGTCAGATGATCGGTGAGCTTGCCTCGAGGAAGGTTTCCGCAGAATAATATCTTCTCAGCCTCCAGTCAAGCCTCCGCCAAGCGATTCATGATTTGTCAAAAGAGCGTAAATATTGGATGTGAAGTTATCCTCCTTAACGTCCAAGTTCAAAGTTGTAGCTCTCCATGAAAGAGGTTTGGTCGGTCATTTCACTGGGCTTTGGCCATCCCCCGTTCTATTGAAATATGGTTGAATAAAAACTAGCGACCCCTGATAGGGAGAAGTTCAGCAAAAATTTTGTGAGTAAGGGTTCTTTGTTTTTCTTTTTGAAAAAAAAGAAGATAGAGACTTAATCTTCAGGAATGGCCCGTATTTCATGGGCCGAAAAGGCATGTACCTCAACAAGTGGGACTTATCCTTTGACCCAAAAAAGGATATCCCCTCCTCGGTCACGGTACGGGTCAAGCTTCCGCACCTACTGCTCCACTGTTGGAACGATGAAGATCCCAAAGCCATCGGGAACTTGCTAGGGAAATACATAGATAAGTGTGAGCCAAAAACCACCAATTTTCTCCTACGCAAGAATATGTGTAGAAGTAGATTTGGAAAAAGGTCTTCGAGAAGCAATCAATCTATCTAAGGATGGATCCACCTCCAAGCTGTTGACTATGAGCAAACACCTTTCAAGTGCAAGGTTTTCCACGAATATGGTCATTTTGCAAAGTCTTGTCAAAAGAAAGTCCAGCAAGAAGAAAGAGAGATCCCAAGAGAAGAATGGAATGAGGTCAGCCGGAGGAAAGGGAACAAAGAAAGCACCAGTCAGGAAAATACCCCAATAAAAAAGAAGAAAGTTACATAAAACATATTTCAATCCTTGGCCTCAGAAGGATCTGATCCAGTTGAAGTAGCAACAGTGGAAAAGGAAGACATTCACTAGGAAAACAAGGAGGATGAACCAGTGTTAATAGAAATAGGGCAAGAAGCAAGCTATGAACTCACACTCCCACAAAAACCATATGTCGAAGTAAGTCCATAATCATCTCAAAACTCAGGTGGATCTATAACGAGATCTAGAGCAAAGGAACAGATGGAAGACACATTAGAAAGCAAAGAAGAGGAAGCATAGCCCTTAATAAAAAAAGGAAGGAAACCCAAAAAATTTCACAGAGAATATGAAACAACTAGGGAAAAAGCGACAAGGAAACAATCGAGTCTATACCATTTGGCTAAGTCCTACCTTTCAGAAAAAACAAGTTGGAGAAGAGGCGGAAGGGAAAAAAGACATAGTAGTACCATCAATAATAAAGAAATAATGAATCTTGTCTCCTGGAATTGCAGAGGTCTAGGAGGAAACCAAAAGATTGAAGTCATTAAAAGATTCAAATATTTAGAAAAAAAACTCCATCCTCACAATCCAGGAGACAAAAATGCAAGAGGAAGACAGTATGACCGCCATCAAGAAGATCTGGAAGAACGACGAAGGTAAAGCAGTAAGTGCTCAAGGAGCATTAGGAGGTATGTTAACCTGGTGGGATAAAATTTTATTTAAATTTAAATCATCAATTGAGAATCCTCACTGGCTATTTGTTGAGCTCGAATGTCTCGAAACCCGAGAGATATACTGGATCAGGAATGTATACGGGCCTACAATTCACGAAACCAAAGAAGAGTTTTGGACCCACCTAGAACATCAAAGGAACAACAAAATGCATATTCAATGCATCATTACTAGGAACTTTAATGCAGCCATCTCCCTAGAGGAAAAAAAAGGAGGATCCAAAGTGAGAGATCCTTTCGGGGAAATATTAGAGAATATAATGAATATTTGGCGGCTTGTTGACATCAAATGTAAGAGAGGAGAATATACTTGGAGCAATAAACGCATTGGACCGAGACACATCGTCACACGATTGGAGATAATCTTGGTAAGCTCGTCTTTCCTAGATAAGCCCTTTTTGTTGGCTACTCAACTTCTAGCCTCTGTTGCTTTTGATCATAGGCCAATTTTGTATTCCCTTGAGCCAATTGGAAACTTGGGGCCTCTTCCCTTCAAGTTCTCCCCAACTTGGATCTCAAAACCATGCTTTTTTTATATCGTTTCTCAAGCTTAACAAGAATTTTACTAAGGGCTCTCTGAGCTTCATTTGGGAACAAAAGTTAATAAATGTTAAAAGAGAGCTCAAATCTTGGTTGGTAACACGCAACCAAAACCTCGGGCACGAAAAAATCTCTTTAAGCAAAAGTTTAGAATAAATATAGGAACAAATGGAGCAGGCCGAATTAACCAAAGATCAAGTGTCGATGAAAGAAAAAGAAGTGGACAAAAAAATATTATCCATACAACGAAGGGAAGAAGCAGAACTTCGCCTAAAATCTAGATGCTTATGGTTGAAAGGAGGAGATCATAACTCTAATTTCTTCCACTATCAATGCAAAGATCAAAATATGAAGAATACAATAAAGGAGATATCAAAAGAAAATGGAGAAAAAATATATGAACCTGAGCAAATAAGGAGGGAGATAAAAGAACATTTTGAAGATCTGTATTCTAGTGAAGATAATGTCTCACAGGAGGAAATGATGACCCTTAGCAATGAAATTCCTAAATTAATAAGGGAAGATCTAGATTGACTTATTCATCCTATCTCCTTCGCTGAGGTTCGGAAGGCAGTTTGGTCTTTGCATGTAGACAAGGCTTTGGGTCCAGATGGGTTTCCCATTAGCTTTTACAGAAGATGTTGGCACACTATCAAAAAGGATTTAGTAAGAATTATAATTTAGACCCAATCCAAAGATACGATAGGAGGAGCCACAAACTCTACCTTTCTAGCTCTAATTCCTAAAGAGAAGAACCCGAGGACCATCAAAAGATACTGACCCATTTCCCTATGCAACTCTTCTTACAAAATTCTCTCTAAATTCATCTCCAATAGAATCAAGAAGGTTATCGCGCACCTCATCTCTGAAAAACAAGGAGGTTTCATCGATGGAAGGAAGATATACGACAACATATTGTTGGTTCAAGAAGCTATTCATTCAAGCCAGAGTCGCAAAGCAGGTATGGCAATTAAATTAGATCTTGCAAATGCTTTTGATATAATAAGGCACTCTTGTATCTTTTAAGTTATGGAAAATTATGGTTTCCCTACCAACTTTATAAGATGGGTCAAAGCCTGTGTAAGCAAACCTTGGATTGCTCCCCTAGTCAATGGTCGACCAACCTCTTTCTTTCAAGCACAAAGAGGAATTTGAAAAGGTTGTATGGAACTCAGATAACATTCCGAATATCAACATCTTCTTTTGGCTCTTGGAAAAAAATAAGCTCTTAACTGCAGAGAATTTAAGAAAATGGGGGTTGCATGGACCTTCCAGATGCAATCTCTGTCTTGCACAAGAAGAAACCGCTCCTCACCTCTTTCTAGAGTGCCCCTTTGCTATTTAAGTATGGAAGCTCCTCCTAGGCTCTATAGGAAGGAACTTTACTCTTCCGGGCAATATCATCGACCTAATTGCAAAATGGAAAAGTTGATATCCGGGGAAAATAGGAAAAAAGAAGACTCTTCTTAGAATCTGGAATACTGTCCCAAAAAATGTATGGTGGCAAATTTGGCTTGCCAGAAATAGGCTTATTTTCGACAACAAGAAGGCAGACCCTCAGCGAGATACCTTCAAAGCTCTAAACTTGATTAGCGAAAAATTGAATACAAAACATGTTCCTTTCCCTCACTTAGAGGATCTCAGCCTTGAAGAATTCAATTGGTGCCAAGATATTCTAACTCAGAACACTCTTCAAACCAAAGCTCCTTCCGAGTTTCATTCTTGGGAAATCAGGAAAAATCCAGAAGATCTCCTTCAATGGCGGCTGAGGAAAAATTCAACCACTCTCTTTTTCAATGGTGCCTCGAAAGGAAATCCTAGGGAGGAAGGTGCGGGTGGGATTATCTTCGATCCCAAAGGAAATATAGTTTCGACATACGCATGGGGACTTGGTCGCAAAACCAACAACGAAGCAAAATGGCTTGTGCTTCTCTTTGGGTTGGATTTGGTTAAGCAAAACAATATTGCAAAAGTCATAGTTATGGGAGATTCTAAACAAGTCATTCATAAAATGACCTCATGATACAAACAAGGCGCAGTCCAAGTTAGAAGAATTTATGAGCGAGTTCGACAAATCTCTGCTAACATGCAAATTTCCTTTTTTCACATCCTCGAAAACAATAATATTGAAGCAGATAACTTAGCAAACCAAGGAATTAAGTTAAAAGTTGGATTATCAATGGTTAAGGGCCATTTAAAAAATTTAATCTATGTTCCCTAGGCATTCTTCCACTTGCCCAAGGATGGGCGTCCACCCTTCTTGACTCTCCAACATCCAACAACCTTCACGTCCTTCGACGACCAGCTGTCCTCTTCATTGCACAAGTGGCGTAGAATCCCATGTGACGATATTTAATACTAGACCTGACATCATTCCCCCGGGACGTTTGATTAGAGACTTTGCAAGAGCCATGGAAGGCATGGCATGAAGACTCCTCCCGCACAGCAAGCCTTCTATTGTGACTTTGATGCTTCAAATGCTTTCAGACCTCCTGTAGAGTTAACACAGGCGTTACCTCTCAGCCTTCTCAGCATAGACGAAACTAATAGGCTCTCCAACACCCAGGCGGCACTTCCTGCTCTCACAACACACACGGTTTTTCTTTCTTTTCGGGTTCTAATGGAAAGCAATGACAGGGACGTCACCCTGAACAACTTGTAGACAACCTTGTTGGACGTTAAGCAACATATGCGTTGGCTTTATGATATTATGAACAGGGGGTCACAAAAGGCAGCTGAACTGTAGAGGAGCTTAAATGGATGGCGAGACAAATGGGAAACCACGATTCCGTAATTGAAGATAACCACAGGGACTTACATGAGCTCATGGGGACTGTTGATAACATCAAGGAAGATGTGCAAAAGCTGGTTAATATGAACTAGTGCAGTCATTGCCAAGACTCTCTTGCAAGAGACCACCCAATGGAGAAGACATCAGTAGTGCAACCAGTTGGAGTTCCAGGTGAAAAGCAGCAGAAGTGACTAAAGTTTGAATGGTTTTTTATGTTTTACTGTATTTTTCTTTTAGGCATTTTTCGTCTGTATATACCCCACGAAGGGAGTTAGCTGTTTTTTTTTGTCATAGAAGCAAGTTTTTGTTCATTGTATCTAGCATAGACAGTCTATGTCTTATGTGGATAAAATGGTTGAATTGCACTCTTTGGTCATTTTTTGTAAGCATGGATGTTAACAACATTTCTATATAAATATAATACTTTCCAGGTTTCTGTCAAATTCTTTTTATCATATGAAAATTTAATATTTATACAAAGAGAAAAGGTACAATGCCTTCGTTCCTTGTTACACGGTTTTGTTGGAAAACCTGGACAAAAAGATGTAATCATGAAGACCAATTCATGGTCTTAAATGACTCTTCTTTCACATTTTAGCATTCCATATCATTTGAGAGGATAAGCCATATCTCTAATGGTTTTTCTTTAAGATTATGTTTTTACATAAATAAATCTATGGCGGATAAGCTTTTGTTTAATGGAGACGCTTCACAAGAATATAAACTTTTGTATACTGTCAGGAATGAGAAATGGCCTCATACTTTATCGTTAAAGACTCTGCAAAACATTTAAAAGAAGAGTTGAACCATATCTCTTATGGTTTTTCTTTAAAATTATGTTTTTACATCAATAAATCTAAAGCGGATAAGCTTTTGTTTAATAGAGACGTTTCACAAGAATATAAACTTTTGTATATCATCTGGAATGAGAAATGGTCTCATACTTTAAAGCTATATAGCTTTATAAGATTAGTTAGGGATTTTACCAAACATTTAAAAGAACGGTTGAGCCATATCTCTTTATCATGTTTTGTTTGTTTTCTTTGAAATTATTTTTTTATATAGAAAAAAAACGGTTGAGCCATATCTCTTTATCATGTTTTGTTTATCTATGGTTATTTTTTTGAAATTATATATATATATATATATAAATTTATATGAGATAAGCTTTTGATTTAATTTGAATGGTTGTAGAAAACAAAATTACATTTTGTAGCCCTTGATTCATCACTCTCATCTTTCATGGAAGAAGGGAATGGTCCTAGTAAGTTTTCATGGAAGGGAAATATAAAATGAATGTTAGTTTATGGGTGATTCATTTAAAAAATGTTATTATTAGTTCATAATTAAAAAAATAAGTCATGTGATGAGTTTTCTAAATATTTTTTTGTAAAGAGATTTAGAAAAAAACCAAAGTAAGTAGCAGTTAATGACTGTAAGTTTCATGGAAGAAGGGAATGGCCCTAGTACCTTTATGATAATATATATATAAAATGAATGTTAGTTTATGGGTGATCTAACTTGAAAAATGTGTATTATTAGTCCATAATTAAAAAAATAAGTCATGTGATAAGTTTTGGAAATGTTTTTGTAAAGAGATTTAGAGAGAAACCAAAGTAAGTGGCAGCTGATGAGCTGCAGAATTGTAACCTTCCTTGTTGAAAATAATTAGAAGAACAACAAATTTTGGTAAAAGTTTGGGGTAAACCAAGTGTATATCACTCTCTCTCTTACTTTTATATTTTATATGTTTTTTTGTGGAGTCACCCAAGTCATTGCTTTGTAATTCTTACATGTTTCTAATAACACTCATTCTCATACTTGTACATAATAAATAAACTATGGTTTTTGTTAAGGCTTTACTTACATGAAGAATAAATTATGGATAATATGTAAAGTCCTTGTTAATAAGAATTTGGAAGGAATCTTTTACAAGAAGCATACATTTAATTTCCTATGTAGAAATTTAAGAATTAATGGAAATGTTCTTGACTGTAATGTGCTCTAAGGTTAATGTTTTTTCTGGTTGAGATGAATAAAAAAAAAAATTACCCCACCTCCTAAAATGGAAAACAAGAAATTAAGTTTGTCACATTTAAAATATTTATAATAAAACTTCCTTATAAACATCAATTAAACCACATATCACATCAACAATGTAATCTTGAAAATGCCAAAGTTAAGTAGATCTTGAACCCAACCAATAAGCAAAGTTCAATTTTCTTCAAAAAAAAAAAATATATATATAATTAAGAATTTGACAGAGTTGAGAAATTGTGATATATCTAAAAATTGAAATTAAAATATTATGCAGCAAGTAAAGAGAAAATTTTCTTCTTAATGTTTAAAAGATAAAAATAAATTTTTTGATAATGTAAATAATTTTTTAAAAAGTATTATGAAAAAAAAATTAATCATATAATTAATTTTTAAACTTTGCATCATGATTTTCTTTTGAAAATGCATTGTATTAACTGGAACCTTCATCTCACAGCTAGAGCAAAACTAGGAGCAACACTAATAACGGTAGCCTTGTTGGGGGAGGGAGTAATTACAGTATTCAAATCAACTGGGAAAAGATAATAACATTGCATAAAATGAAAAAAATAATATAATGACTCCCAGCAGAAATTTCTTCGTAATCATTATTCACTGCGAAAAAAACATGAATTAAGGATCCCAGTTCCAAGTTTTGGCTCACATGTCCTCCATGAATGGATCTAATCCTTCTTGAAGAAGATAAAGTGCAGTAATTAGCTCAGTACCCGGTCAGGAGTTCTGAAGGAAAATGAGCATTCAGCACTCCATTATTATAATAAAAAACTACAGTACGCTAACATTGATTACTTAACCTACCTTTTCTAGCTTTTTATTATCATAACCGCTGGAATACTGATTTCCGTCTTTGTAATATCGCT
>LPNX011200430.1:93539-114785 GCA_001517045.1 Pseudotsuga menziesii
ATATATATATATACATTGAATATGCACCAACTCACCTTCACACTGATCCAACAATGGAGTCTCTACGAACCCGGGACAAACGAGGCTGACATTGATATTATAAGGTATCAACTGTAATCTCAGAGACTCGGCCAAACCTCTTAGAGCATACTTTGTTGAAGTATATATGTCGTGACCATAGAGTAAGAACTGCAACGAAATTTATTAATATAGAGAGAGAGCCACAATCTATAAGGAACCCATAATAAATCATGAATACCAAGTAAGGAAACCAATAACTGAGATTCTTTAGAAAATCAATATGTTTGATGATATGATTGGTGTTCTCACCGGTATTCATCTTTATAAAAGATGGATAGATGGATGGACACCCTGTGTTTACATTAAAAATCTAGACGTTTTGATCTGAATAGGCCAATTCGTTATCAGGAAAAGGGTTTTTTTTTTTATTGATTGTTCTGAAAAGGCTCATATTACACAGCCCACTAGGGGAGAGATATGTAATTTCTTCTGTGCTCATCCTAGAGTTATTTGGCCAAATTAAATTTAATATTACAACTAATAGACCAGAGATATATAATTCTTCTGTGCTCATCTCTCTGGTCAAATTAAATTTAAATTATTTAGAATTATATATATAAATTAAATAAATTAAACCTATAAACATTGCATTACACATTTTCTCAACATTTCTACTTTAAAAACAGATTTGCATCTAGAAAGATTGAATTCTCCTAAAAGCTTGATAGATAAATCTATGCTAGTGAAATAGTAGAACCCAGAAGAATAGTTCCAAAAACCTAAAGGGGGTTTTGGGTATGGGCTAAGCTATTCAACTCCAAACTTAAGAGATTTCTAGTATCAACACCGGGTCTCCATTGATCTTAAAACATGTATGGACGATGAATAAATATCACTATGGTGAGATAATATTCAGTAACCTAACTATGGAGTCAAAATCACTATGTATACCCAACCATGGAAACCGAATGAATAAAATGCAAGGCAATACCAGAGAGCCAAGGGAGCACATGAGCACAATAGACCCCGGAGGCTTCGGCCTGCCGTCGCGATTTTTCATAAGTGGGAGAGCCGCATGCAAAGTGTAAAGAGTTCCAGTCAAGTTTGTCTGAATAATGAGGTCCAGGTCTTCTATACTTGTATTCTCCAAATATTGACTCCTCAAAAACCCTGCGTTGCAGATAAGTACGTCAATGGGTCTCCACATATGAGACTCTTTAATGGCGTCCGAAATCTTCTTGTAGTTGCTCACATCTGCAGCCTTAAATCCAATGGTGCCATGCCGATGTCAATACCCACAAAAATTAATATCCTGAACAAGATAATATAATACACCAGGAATATAATATGTTATAGAGGACAGTGATACTATAAATTCATATTATACCTTTGTGTTGATCCTAGTTCGGTCACAGTTGACTTGTTTAGCAACATCTTCGGCTGCCATGTCCAGTTTTACAGGATTCCTGGCAATCAGAGTGACAAAGGCTTCTTGAAGCAGTGCCTCTTTGGCGATCTGAAGACCAATTCCACTGGACCCTCCAGTGATAAGTATGTGCTTATTTCTGAGACTGCCAATTTTAACCCTAGGTTTCCATGCAATCCCAACAGACAATAGCAACCCTACGAGGATTACACCCAACGCAACAGCGCCCTCTGCCAATCGATCCATTAGCACTCGATCCTCCTGATCAGATTCGAGAAAAACACTCGATATCTTGTTCGTAGTTCCGTTTTCAGCTTATTCAAAGCTTACTTGCAGGGGCCAGTAGTTGAGTTCTCAATGGAATTCTGTGTGCATGTACGATATATAAGTTAAAGCATTTGTTGCGGTAATGGTATTACCAGTAGCCGGTTGAATAGCAATAAATAACTCAATGGATGTTTGTTGTGAGAACTTACTGTGTTTAACTCGACAACTACCAAGACCAAAAGCAGTCGATTTCAACCGGAGTCCTGAACCGTTATGAAATGCACTCGATTTTAAGAGTCGGTCGATTTCAAGAGTCGGGTGGCTTTACCTACCGAGAGCAGACGTTTTCAAGAGGAGTCAGGAGTCAGGACCATTGCCCTTCAGCAAATACTGGCCAGTGGCCATTCGTACTATTTCCATATTAAATAATGCGTTTGAGTTGGATAAAATGGCTTTCATCACGACGCTTTATGATATTGAAGCTTTGCGCGGTTTCAACCAATTGAGCGAGAAACAAAAGTAACTATGAAATAATAATAAAAACGGGTGAGAATGGAAGCTCGTTTGATAGAGTTGTCATAGAGATTTTACGTAGGAATCTCACAGATTGAAGGAGAAAACCATTTGGGAGAGAAATGTCATGGAGTTTCTTAAATATGAATGGTAACTGAGCAGTTGAAATTAAAGATTATTTGATGTTTTTGGGTGGGATGAAGTCAAGGTTCCACTGAAGCGGTAGCTGATCCTTGAGGTATTTGGTTACCATGGGTCCCGAGTACTTTCACTTTCATGTGGATTAAAGTATTATTTTTCAAAAAAGAAGAAAATTATTTATAAAATCAAAATATAAAAATACAATGTTTGAAAATATACAAACCCTCCAAAATGAACTTCTTATAAGCTAGTCATATTCATAATTTATTAACTCAACATAACCATAACCAACTTGTGTAACATGATTTCATTTGAAAAAAAAAAAAAGGAGCTTATGATGCATATATGGTATAATCCATGTGTAATAACATAGAACATTTCCCTTCGATGTGGGTGACACTTACAATAGTCACGTGGGCCAACCATCACATGAGACACCTGGCCAAGGCGTTACGATCGGAGCATAGGGCAGGATGTGTGGGTCTTAATCCACGAGGGAGTTGAATGGCCAGGGTGGCAAGCATTAAGCCATAGCGAGCATTAAGCCAACCCCTCATGCACTGGGATGTCTAATCGTTGTTACGGTCCACAACGTTGAAGGTTAATGGCGCCCAGGATGAATTCAATACACAACTCCCTATTGTCTTAATCCATGCGGGAGTTGAATGGCTAGGGTGGCAAGCATTAAGCCATAGCGAGCATTAAGCCAACCCCTCATGCAGCTGGGATGTCTAATCGTTGTTACGGTCCACAACGTTGAAGGTTAATGGCACCCAAGATGAATTCAAGGTTAATGGTGTGTGCCTTTTCAAGGTTTAATGAAGCCTACCATGAGCAATATGGAGCTCGCCAACCTCAAGAAAATTGGCCCAATTAACTTCGTGGTGTTGTTGGTCTTCTCCTCTGTTGACCATGCAGTTGAACACCAAGCGAAAATGCCAAGGCAAAGAGGCACACTAAGGCGAGGCAACATTGGGTGGGGCGGGGCAGAGCTAGGCGAAAGGTTAACATGGGGGAAACAAATGACTATGCTTCACAAGTCTCGATGTCGGTAAGATGCATGACTGACGACTAGGAGTCCCGCGTCGTCTTTGAGCACCTGGCTTCGGGGAGAAATTGTGTAAAAATCAATCACTATTAGATGATCAAGAACATGATGGGGATGTTAATGGAATATTTAAATAATAAATGGAGTGGAGCTAAACATATGGTGCAAAGCATAACTAGGACTTGCCTAAACCATACCGACGAGTAATTGAACAACTTGGAAGCAAAATTTAGTTGGCGGCACTACACTATTTCTTGCAATGACGAAGAGATGGTTGGTGGCGGGAACATGGAGCAGCAATATATGGTTGGTGAGACGTCTGCAACAGTAGAAAGGTCCATGACCCCTGAGCAAGAGAACTAGGACAACATCTGGATCACAATGTTGATGACAGCTAGCCCCAGCATGTGAAAAGGGTTCACGAGGAACCCAATAGTGATAGAGACTCGTGGCCTCTTCCGGAGTTGCAACCGACCAATCAGCCCCACCATGCGCATGATGATGAACATGGACCGTGTCCCATATTGGAGGAAGCGTCGGAAGCAACAGATGGGGAAGCTGCCACCTAAACTCTCCACGACCATCCTTGGTTCATTGTGTGTGTTTCATTTTTTTTGGCTCTCTAATCAACAGATTCTTTGTTTTTATGTCAATTCATAGTCTTAATTACCTATTATGTAATATGTCGGTTGGGGGGTATGTCTCTAGGAAGGATTCTCTCTTATTTTTGAAAAAAATGAACATGAATTCTAGTTTTTTTTAATGACTAGGTAGGTGACCAAATAGTCTCATGCCCTTGTAGAATGATTTTGGTACTATGTACTTTTTTCTACCTGTGTTAATATGAAATTTCCTACAACTTACCAAAACAAAAAATAGACTATTTCGTCTATTGCAGCCATCATTCTTTCGGCAAGCTTTTTATAGCAATCCAAATAATTTCCATCTTTTTTCTTAAAGTTGGATACACCAAATGAGTGTCACTAGATGTTAATGTTCTTCTTCTTTATCATCATCAATCTTTAAACTTCTTTAATGTGGGTGTATTTAAGGAGGATGAATACATTTATACATTCATAATCATGATTTAAACACCTTGTATTTAAGGACAATGAATCCATTTATACATTTAAAAACATGATTTGAACACCACAAACTTATAAAACTAGTAAAATTATAGAATGTTTATACTTGTTCATTATTATATATTTAAGAAAAGATAATAATTTAAAATAATATACTTTGATTTTAAATAATAATATTATACAATATTTTTATTATTTTTTAAATTAAATAATAAAAATTTTATTATAAATTTACATGAAATGAATTTAATCTATATTTTAAAATTATTTTTATAAAATTTTTAAATATTATTAAAGTGAAATTGATTCAAAATTAATAAAAATAAAAAAATATTAACCTCTTTTTTAATGTGTCCGTTGAAGCTTCTTTATACCATGTAAATGTTAATTTGTGTTCGTTGAATCTTCTTTATATCATGTAAATGTTAATTTATGTACTATGCGTATATATATTTTTAATAAATGATGTATGTAATAATATTGAAATACATTTTAATATTTACTATCATGATTGTAACTTTTTTTTTACGTGAATATAGGTATATAAGCTTAAATGCTCGTCATACCACCATGAATTCATAAGGGCTTCTTCAATTATCTTTACTTGATGATATATGGACCTTAAGTTAGATTTTGATCCCGAATGGGGCAGTTTCAAGTAAAAAAAGAAAAAATATATATAAATAATAAAAATACATATAAATTTTCAGTTACATTTTGTTTGGAGTTATTATTGATCATTTTGTTTTGAGGTTGTGTTTTATTTTCTAGGTTATATAAGATGTTTCTTATGTTTTGTAGGTAAGGTAAGGGGTTCCATGGTTGTTTGATAGTTGGATACATAAGTGTTAATAATAAGACTCTTTTGGATCATAATACTAATAGGTTGTTGAGATTATAACTTATAGGAGCTTCATTTACCTTGGTTGTATCATGGTATGATTTAGGGAATAGCATGATTGATTTCCATCATTGAGTTGAATTAAGATGGACCTATGTTAGTGATAAAACTAATTAAATAAAATAGTAAAAGATGAACTCCATCACCTTTATAATTTTTTTTTATTATATTACAAATAGGTAAAAGCTCATATAAATTGCAAAGAGGTAAAGATAGATAAACCCTATATATAGATTGACCTATTTACCGGAGCCAGGTCATCTGATCAGTGCAAATGGTCTGTTAAGTAGTTTACTCCTACATATTTAAACTAAAATATTAATAAAACTTGGATACTTCTTACTCTTGGATTATGTGATTTAGGGAATATTCTCACTATCTAGGTATGCTTATCTAAATTACTTATTGAAATAGTGCATGTTTATGTAAATGACTTATTGAAATGTCAGTTTGAATATATCAAATTAATTACTTATATAGATATAGGAGTAAACTACATCCCTAAATCACATAATCCAAGAGTAAGAAGTATCCAAGTTTTATTAATATTTTAGTTTAAATATGTATCTTTTGTAGCGATAAAAATTTATGACTCTCTCTTAAAACATTTTTATTTCAAAAGATTTTTTTTTTTATCTTAAAAGTGAAGTATATATCTTAGAAATTAAAACCACACCAACACCAATTAAACCACATATCATATTAAACCACACCAATTAAACCACGTGTCATATTAAAACCACACCAACACCAATTAAACCACATATCATAATTTTTTAAAAAGTATTATGAAAAAATAATTAATCATATAATTAATTTTTAAACTTTGCATTATGATTTTCTTTTGAAAATGCATTGTATTAACTGGAACCTTCATCTCACAGTTAGCGCAAAACTAGGAGCAACACTAATAACGGTGGCCTTGTTGGGGGAGGGAGTAATTACAGTATTCAAATCAAATGGGTAAAGATAATAACATTGCATAAAATGAAAGAACTAATATAATGACTCCCAGCAGAAATTTCTTCGTAATCATTATTCACTGCGAAAAAAACATGAATCAAGGATCCGAGTTCCAAGTTTTGGCTCAGATGTCCTCCATGAATGGATCTAATCCTTCTTGAAGAAGATAAGGTGCAGCAATTAGCTCAGTACCCGGTCAGGAGTTCTGAAGGAAAATGAGCATTCAGCAATCCATCATTATAATAAAAACTACAGTACGCTAACATTGATTACTTAACCTGCCTTTTCTAGCTTTTTATTATCATAACCGCTGGAATACTGATTTGCGTCTTTGTAATATCGCTTATGAACAGCATGAAGAACAACAGGGGTTATGGAGGCTATAAAGAAAGTTAGAACCCTAAGTGGCAGGTACAGTATAAGCTCCAGGAGAGCCATGGAAAACGAATCTGCTGGGAATACACCACGTGACGAAGTAGAGAGGAGAAATCCAGGAAACAGTGCAGTGGTTAAAAACCTTCCCTCCTTGGCAGCTTCGAGCGTATAATTTGCAACATCATTTGCGTTCTCTGCCCACTTTCGCCTGTATAAGTTGAATATCTTCACCAGTGTAAACATCCCATCCTCTATTTCAGCTGTATGAAAATACAATACACATATCATTACAGCTCAAATCTATCTGAAATGGGTGTATATATGTATATACATTGAATATGCACCAACTCACCTTCACACTGATCCAACAATGGAGTCTCTACGAACCCGGGACAAACGAGGCTGACATTGATATTATAAGGTATCAACTGTAATCTCAGAGACTCGGCCAAACCTCTTAGAGCATACTTTGTTGAAGTATATATGTCGTGACCATAGAGTAAGAACTGCAACGAAATTTATTAATATAGAGAGAGAGCCACAATCTATAAGGAACCCATAATAAATCATGAATACCAAGTAAGGAAACCAATAACTGAGGTTCTTCAGAAAATCAATATGTTTGATGATATGATTGGTGTTCTCACCGGTATTCATCTTTATAAAAGATGGATAGATGGATGGACACCCTGTGTTTACATTTAAAAACTAACGTTTTGATCTGAATAGGCCAGTTCGTTATCAGGGAGAGGTTTTTTTTTTATTGATTGTTTTGAAAAGGTTCATATTATACAACTCAATAGGGAAAGATATGCAATTTCTTCTGTGCTCATCCCAGAGTTATTTGGCCAAATTAAATTTAATATTACAACTAATAGACCAGAGATATATAATTCTTCTGTGCTTATTCGTGTGGTCAAATTAAATTTAAATTATTTAGAATTATATATATATAAATTAAATAAATTAAACCTATAAAAATTGCATTACACACTTTCTCAACATTTCTACTTTAAAAACAGATTTGCATCTCTTAAAATTGAATTCCCGTAAAAGCTTCATAGATCTATGCTAGTGGGCTAGACTATTCAACTCGAGAAGAGTAGAACCCAAAAGAGTAGTTCCAAAAACCTAAAGGAGGTTTTGGGTATGAGCTAAGCTATTCAACTCCAAACTTTAAGAGATTTCTAGTATGAACATAGGGTCTCCATTGATCTTAAAACATGCATGGACGATGAATAAATATCACTATGGTGAGATAATATTCAGTAACCTAACTATGGAGTCAAAATCACTTTGTATACCCAACCATGGAAACCGAATGAATAAAATGCAAGGCAATACCAGAGAGCCAAGGGAGCACATGAGCACAATAGACCCCGGAGGCTTCGGCCTGCCATCGCGATTTTTCATAAGTGGGAGAGCCGCATGCAAAGTGTAAAGAGTTCCAGTCAATTTTGTCTGGATAATGAGGTCCAGGTCTTCTATACTTGTATTCTCCAAATATTGACTCCTCAAAAACCCTGCGTTGCAGATAAGTACGTCAATGGGTCTCCACATATGAGACTCTTTAATGGTGTCCGAAATCTTCTTGTAGTTGCTCACATCTGCAGCCTTGAATCCAATGGTGCCATCCCTGTAACACCCCGGTCTTGACCCGTTACAATAGATGTATATGATGTAAATATTGTAAATGATCACGGTGTGGAGCTAAAGGCCAAGGCCTCACCATTGATTGGTTATGCTATATCGAGACATGCGGCATATATTATGTTTGGCATCATGTAAATATGCATCTACAATTAATTAAATGAACCCGACCAGCTACGAACGAGGCAACTAAATCGAAGGGGGCATGATTTTCACAAGGATAAGGGTGGGGGAAATTGTCAAACCTTGGCCAATGAGAGAAAAATACCCATGTGTTGTCTTCCCTTGTTTTATTCCAATCACTTTCATTAAGAAAGACTGCTGGTGGTTGAGGCAGTTAATTGTTTTGGGGAGTGGGGTGGCAGGACTGTTAGTCCTCACCCACACGCACACTCTACCCATGATTTTGCTGTTCATCCCCTTAAGCAAACACTTCTCCTCTCCACGAGTTGCAAAACACCCACGCACTGCAATTTCACGTCCTCCTGGTAGCTGTTCACCTGCACTGTTCACCTGCACGCACTTCCCATTTGTCTGCTCATGGTTTTCCCGCACAAGAATTTTCCTGGTTTCACCCACGTTGTTTTTTTTTCCTCCGCGGATTTGAGAATGGTGTGGCTCCGTCCTTTACTCATGCGCTGATTTGTGGGTTTGGCATTGCGATTGTTCACGCACCGGTGGGGAGACTGTAAAATTCGTCCCCATTATGGTCTGTGTACGTTTTCCCCAGCAGTTTCGGTTGTGCAAAACGGGCCTTTGTTCCCCCACATCGTGAGTTGTTGTTGTTGTTACGTTTGGGGACTGTGGTAGAAGGTTTGAAGTCGTTTTTCCTGTTTAAGCTGGGACAGCTAAATTAATTGCCTGAGTGCAATGGTTGGTCTTCGGACTGTGAGAGGAGCAGGGAGGTTGGCTTAGACTTGCTTGATAAACCTGGTGGCTGAAAACCACACAGACAGAGCTAGAGGGCTGGCCTTCTTCTCCATCACCTCTGAATAGCACTGGAAGGGAATGCAGGACCTGAGGGACTGTGTAGCAGAGAAGGGACTGATTCCTTGTGTTGGGTGTGTTTGGGTGTCTTAGAGGTCAGGCTAGTTCTGGTGTAGGTGTTATTGGCTCTGTAATGAGCTCACAAGCTTAGCAATTTGCCTTCTCCAGCTCCTTGGTGGCCTGATAAACCGAACTGTGTTGGCTTGGCTGTGTTTGTATATTCTTGGCTATGTGTAAGCTTGTTGTTCCCTTATTCCTTGGAGAATCATGCCCAGCTCGGGGGTGGCAGCACTGCTATTAAGGAGCATGCTGGCCTATGGTTGGGTGGAACGTTGCAGCGACGTAGCTGGTTGCGGATCGAGTTCTTCATAAGATAAGTGATCTTATTCATTTTACTTTTGCAACCATAATTTCTATTAATAAAAATGATGAACATGTTAAATGAATGAATGCTTGTGTGGATGCATGTTGATTTCGTTGTGCATGATAATTAACTATAGCTGTGGATATTAGACAATGGTAACTGTGCATGTTTTACTTCTTGCATTTCCCTGCAGCATTCTGTTTCTGCAAATTTTTATGCATGTACATGTTCATGAGGCACTTAGCCCGAGTGTTTGAAGCTTGTAGTAGTGTCCTCTTCTCCAATCGGAGGCACGGGGACGTGACAATGCCAATGTCAATACCCACAAAAATCAATATCCTGAACAAGATAATATAATACACCAAGAATATAATATGTTATAGAGGACAGTGATACTATAAATTAATATTATACCTTTGTGTTGGTCCTAGTTTGGTCACAGTTGACTTGTTTAGCAACATCTTGGGCTGCCATGTCCAGTTTCACAGGATTCCTGGCAATCAGAGTGACAAAGGCTTCTTGAAGCAGTGCCTCTTTGGCGATCTGAAGACCAATTCCACTCGACCCTCCAGTGATAAGTATGTGCTTATTTCTGAGACTGCCAATTTTAACCCTAGGTTTCCATGCAATCCCAACAGACAATAGCAACCCTACGAGGATTACACCCAACGCAACAGCGCCCTCTGCCAATCGATCCATTAGCACTCAATCCTCCTGATCAGATTCGAGAAAAACACTCGATATCTTGTTCGTAGTTCCGTTTTCAGCTTATTGAAAGCTTACTTGCTGGGGCCAGTACGATATATAAGTTAAAGCATTTGTGCATGTACGATATATAAGTTAAAGCATTTGTTGCGGTAATGGTATTACCAGTAGCCGGTTGAATAGCAATAAATAACTCAATGGATGTTTGTTGTGAGAACTTAATGTGTTTAACTCGACAACTACCAATACCAAAAACAGTCGTTTTCAACCGGAGTCCTGAACCGTTACGAAATGCACCCGTTTTTAAGAGTCGGTCGATTTCAAGAGTCGGGTGGCTTTACCTACCGAGAGCAGACGTTTTCATGAGGAGTCACGAGTCAGGACGATTGCCCTTCAGCGAATACTGGCCAGTGGCCATTCGTACTATTTCCATATTAAATAATACATTTGAATGCGTTTGAGTTGGATAAAATGGCTTTCATCACGACGCTTTATGATATTGAAGCTTTGCGCGGTTTCAACCAATTGAGCGAGAAACAAAAGTAACTATGAAATAATAATAAAAACGGGTGAGAATGGAAGCTCGTTTGATAGAGTTGTCATAGAGATTTTACGTAGGAGTCTCACAGAGTGAGGGAGAAAACCATTCGGGAGAAAATGTCATGGAGTTTCTTAAATAAAGATTATTTGATGTTTTTGGGTGGGTTGAAGTCAAGGTCCCAATGGGGGGCTAGCTGATCCTTGAGGTATTTGGTTACGATGGGTCCCTAGTACTTTCACTTTCATGTGGATTAAAGTATTATTTTTCAAAAAAAAACTTTCAAATATTATTTATAAAATCAAGATATAAAAATACAATGTTTGAAAACATTCAAACCCACCAAAATGAACTTCTTATAAGCTAGTCATATTCAAAATTTATTAACTAAACATAACCATAACCAACTTGTCTAACATGATTTCATTTGAAAAAAAAAAGGAGCTTATGATGCATATATGGTATAATCCATGTGTAATAACATAGACCATTTCCCTTCGATGTGGGTGACACGTACATAGTCACGTGGGCCAACCATCACATGAGACACCTCGCCAAGGCGCTACGATCAGAGTGCACGGCAGGACGCACGGGTCTTAATCCACGAGGGAGTTGAATGGCCAATGTGGCAAGCAGTAAGCCATAGTGAGCATTAAGCCAACCTCTCATGCAGCTGGGATGTCTAATCGTTGTTACGGTCCACAACGTTAAAGGTTAATGGCGCTCAAGATGAATTCAATGCACAACTCCTACCCGCGCGTGCCTTTTCAAGGTTTAATGAAGCCTACCATGAGCAATATAATGTTAAGAATGAATATGGGGAATGCTACGAATCAATATAATGTTAAGAATGAATATGGGGAATGTTAGGAATCAATGTGGGGTATGTTACGAATGAATGTTAGGAAGTTTTCATAGGTGCAATCTAATGTTAAGAATGAATATGGGGAATGTTAGGAAGTTTTGATAGGTGCAATATAATGTTAAGAATGAATATGGGGAATGTTAGGAATCAATGTGGGGTATGTTAGAAATGAATGTTAGGAAGTTTTGATAGGTGCAATCTAATGTTAAGAATGAATATGGGGAATGTTAGGAATGGTAGGAAGTTTTGATAGGTGCAATCTAATGTTAAGAATGAATGTATGTATTATTAAATTTATGAATGTATGTATTATTAAATTTATGTATGTTTGTAGGTGTAAAATATTTTCAGTGTTGAGATGTTGAGAATGAATGTTAGGAAGTTTTGATAGGTGCAATATTCCTAACTCACATCTTGTATTCACAATCAAAGTTTAGATAATGGTTATATACATAACTAGAATATAATTATCTCTCGTCATAGAACTTTAATTTACTACTTTCCATTGGCAATATGCCTCTGCCTAACATGGAATATTTTTTATTACTAAGGTAACATTAGCAAATTGATTATGAATTCTAATAAATTAAAGTTCAATCCATGAAGTTTCTAAGGTAACATTAGCAACTTGATTCTGAATTCTAATAAATTAAAGTTAAATCCATGAAGTTTCTAAAGTAACATTAGAAACTTGAATCTGAATTCTAAAAAATTAAAGTTCAATCCATGAAGTTTCTAAGGTAACATTAGCGACTTGATTTTGAATTCTAATAAATTAAAGTTCAATCCAAAAAGTTTCTAACGTAACATTAGCAACTTGATTCTGAATTCTAATATTTTTTATTACTAAGGTAACATTAACAACTTGATTCCGAATTCTAATAAATTAAAGTTCAATCCATGAAGTTTCTAAGGTAACATTAGCAACATGATTATGAATTATAATATTTTTTATTACTAAGGTAACATTAACAACTTGATTCTGAATTCTAATAAATTAAAGTTCAATCCATGAAGTTTCTAAGGTAACATTAGCAACTTGATTCTGAATTCTAATATTTTTTATTACTAAGGTAACAATAACAACTTGATTTTGAATTCTAATAAATTAAAGTTCAGTCCATGAAGTTTCTAAGGTAACATTATCAACTTGATTATGAATTCTAATAAATTAAAGTTCAATCCATGAAGTTTTTAAGGTAACATTAGCAACTTGATTTTGAATTCTAATAAATTAAAATTCAATCCATGAAGTTTATAAGATAACATTAGCAATTTGATTATGAATTCTAATAAATTAAAGTTCAATCCATGAAGTTTCTAAGGTAACATTAGCAACTTGATTATGAATTCTAATATTTTTTATTACTAAGGTAACATTAACAACTTGATTCTGAATTCTAATAAATTAAAGTTCAATCCATGAAATTTCTAAGGTAACATTAGCAACTTGATTCTGAATTCTAATATTTTTTATTACTAAGGTAACATTAGCAACTTGATTTTGAATTCTAATATTTTTTATTACTAAGGTAACATTAACAATTTGATTATGAATTCTAATAAATTAAAGTTCAATCCATGAAGTTTATAAGGTAACATTAACAACTTGATTCTGAATTCTAATATTTTTTATTACTAAGGTAACATTAACAACTTGGTTCTGAATTCTAATAAATTTAAGTTCAATCCATGAAGTTGCTAAGGTAACATTAGCAACTTGATTCTGAATTGTAATAAATTAAAGTTCAATTCTGAATTCTAATAAGGTAACATACTAAATGACTAAGTACACAATTATTTTGAATTCTAAAACATCAATCCATCTTTGAGCATGATAGCCAATTTTAACATAAAATAAGAAATGATATAGTTAAAAACATCGCAATGGAATGTTTTCCTCAATTATCCATTCATGGTCATATTTGAACAGTTTTCATTTTCTATTTTTTAAGTTTTTTTTTATGGAACTTGTACCAATTTTATTTGAGATGCACATGCTAAATGACTATACTGACAACATATAACATTGGGTTCATAATCCTGAAAGTAGACCTAATTTTCAGTCATATGGGTCTGCTGCAAAAAATAACCTTTTAAAATGATGGATCATCTCTCGTATGTAAATCTGTTGTCATTGTAGTCCTCCAATAACTTCATTTTTCCTTCAATGCATCGCATCAAATAATATTTTACATTTTCGTTGTTGCCTAAAGGTGCAATCACAGCGAAAACATCTCCTGTGCAAATTACAATTGGCGTTAGAGTTTTTAAGTGAATTAAATTGACTATATACACATAAGGTGATGGACAACAATGAACAATCAACAAGATCATCACCTTCTCTAACAAGATCTGAAATCCTATCGTCATCAGATGATATTTTTATTTCTTCTGATTCTAATTCTTCTATGCTTGCTAATGGCATTTTTCCTTTTGGATTAATCTCTGTGTGTTTCCAATGTTTTATGTAGTTGTTCGTTATGTTTTCACAAAGGGGTGGCAGGCGCGGGTGGGATCTTGGTGGATCTCGGAGGACAAGTGGAACAAAGATTCGCCTGGGGACTTGGCTCTAGAACCAACAATGAAGCTGAATGGATGGCTCTACTCCAGGGTCTCCATCTCATTCGAGACAAAAATCTCTGGAAGGTCATGATATTTGGAGATTCAAGGCATGTCATCTATAAGATGATCAATGGGTATCCCTCATGAGATATTAAATGCCGTCGATTATATAAAAAAGCTAAGCTTCTTTTGCCTCAATCTTTCGAGGTTTTTCACATTCTTCGTCATAATAATAAGGAAGCAGATATCATGGCCAACGTCGGAGCCAGTCTCCCTCAAGGCCACTTCAGCTAGGATGGCGAGCCTTCCTACCTCAAATACATTCCATGACGAGAAGCTTTAGTATTCTTTCTCGCACTCTCATCATGCAATTTTCTAAAGTGAAGCCCTTATCTCTCGGAGAACACATTAGGTATATTTTAGGCCTTTATCATTTTCCCCTTCTCATCTTCTCCCTTCTCCCTTGCTTATTTCTCCTCCCCCCCCCTTTTCCTTCTCCTTATTCCCTCCTTTGACTGCCTTTCCTCTCACTTCACCCCCCCTCCAGCTGGCCCTCACCTCCCCCCTCCTCTTGGCGGCTCCCTGCATTCAATGACAAGTCCTGTTTGCCCTCCTTCGAAGGCCGCGTGGCTTGTTCCTCCCTCCTCGGCAGCAGCTGAATTAAAACACTTCAGGCCTTCACTTTATTGCCATTCCTTCTCGCACGATCGGTGGCCCTTCATCCCTATCTCTATGCCACCTCCTTGCTTCGACTCGCTCCATTGTAATGTGCTGGATTTTGGTCACGGCTCTTCCGGCTCTGTGAATTTCTTGCTGAATGTGGTAGCTGGAGTAGGGGGTGGGAGACTGCTGGGAATCCCTTGGCATGGGCTCCCCCTCATTCGTGCCTTTGTAAAGGAGCGCCTTGCTCTGTCTTCCTTCTCCTCATGCCAATGTAGTTATCCCTCAGCAGCCTGGGACATCGATAGTCACGTTGATTCATCTCCTTCTCGAGCAGACAGACAGGATAAGGTCTTGGGATGCCTCTGCTTTGGCTGGAAGAACGACGCTCTGGGAACATTGTCTTGCTCAGACAATCTTAGTGTTTCTGCTCTACAACAAGAAATTGCCGACCTCTGGAGTGTTTACTCAGTGCGCTGGGGTGAGAACCAGGACATTTCTGTTTTCCCTCTGCACATTCAATTTTCTTGAATAGCAATAACGCTTGACTCTGGAGGAATGGCTCACTTTGGTGATAATGCTGGACTGCTAGACATAAAAAAGAATCTGCGCAGGCTGTATGAGATGACTGCTATAGGGGTAATGGACAACAAAGAAATGGCCAAGGAAGTTAAAAGTATGAGTGAAACTGTGAGTCACACATTGCTTGAGGTCAGTAATAATGGCGCCCGAATAGAAGATCTCGAGAGCAACCTGCGCGAGCTGCTGGGCAGAGTGGAACGAATAGAGGAAGACCTCGAGAAGCTCATCTCTATGAACAAGGAGACCAGGGTTAATGGAGTAAATGAAACAGCTGAACAACCCATGGAAGAAGAATCAGTTCTGCAGCCTAGGACTCTGAGAGGCAATTAAATTATGTCTCTTGTTTATTCTGTTTCAATTTTTTTTGGGTTATGTTTCTTTGCATTTTTATTTGTAGCCAGTTTGTGAGGGTATATACTACCCGCATATTTTGTAATTTTGGAACGATCATATGCTCTGCCTTATGGGAAACTTTCAAGACAAGCCAGATGTGCAGCAATTTTGACCTGCCGGCATTATATTTCCTTCTTCTGTTGTAATGAATGGCTATGCACAGCCTGTTAATATAATCCTCCATTCTGTTTCTGTTAAAAAAAAAAATGTTTTCACAAACTTCTATAGATTCAACATTTTCAGTGCAAATATGACAAAAACATGATTGCTTTCTATTGTCAAATGAAAACGCGTTTTAGAAGGATTTTGTTTGAATAAAGTGAAGTTCTCTAGTCCCATGTATGGTGCTAGCCTCGTATGGTATTGATCTATCTATATCTTGGACCCCAACAAGCCAAAAAAACCTACACAATAAATGATAAATCACAAATGACAACTTTTAATGTTAGTGTACAAATACTTCAATGTTAGTACATACATTTTTAAAAATTGACAATTAATATAAATTAAAAAAATTGTGTACATACGAGTGCACATATTTTGATTGTTGACTACAATCATGGCTTATATGTGATTTACACCATTGGACAACCTCTGCAGCTGAATGGAATCGTCTAGAAGAATGGTTCATTTTCCATCTTTGAAGTGCTCTTTTTACGCATGCTCCTGCACCATCATGTTCACCTTTTCCATGTCCAGTTTCAAAGAAATTCTAGTGATGTTTAATATTCAGTGCTTTATGAAGTCGACATAACCAAAAAAATGACCGTGAAGATTTAAATTGTCCCGCACATCCATCCAACCATATCCAATGTTCATTGAATTTAACTTCACGCCTTTTTAGTGAATCATAGAAAAAAATTTCAATACAATGTTAAACAAAATGTGTATCGTGTGTACGATCATCGCTGAAATAAAAGTGATATCCTTTAATCACATCTCGATTGTCATACATGCTTTCAATACCATCAACATCTTGTTGAGAATGTCTATATAGAACATGGAAAAATATCAAAACTTGGTCAGAATGATAGTATTCACTTTGAATCTCTTTTTGTGCAGCAAATGTGTAATTTTTTGCAAAATCAACCACATACAAAATTGTTTCGGCTGGAAAAATTTCATGGGAATGTTTGAATTGAAGGTCTTGCCATCGTTATCTATGTGAATGCTTGGTGTATTTATAAATTTCACTTTCAAATTTCTTGAGAAAATCTGTCACACATTTTTTATCTTCTCGCAAATCAATTCTTTTGGAATGTGCATCGCTAGAACTTGTAGAATAATTGTTGTATTCATATCTTCTCCAATCAACGATTACATTTGAAAGCGACTGATCATTATCGATAGGGTATTTATTGTCGAATAAAATAAGATTTCCATAATGATAACAATGTTTTTCATTGACACATTTCTTATTATAAAATACTTCATCGTGATTTCTCTCACATAGAGTTTGAGATATGGATTCATGTATTGTGGGTGGAGGTGGTGAATTTGTCCAAAACATTTTACCAAATTTAAGAAACGTGTCGTAATATAATTGAAATTGCACATGATAACGAAAAAAACATGTGTCACGTATAGTAATAGGTCTAACATACCATGGTTTTTGTTGAACAAATGTAGTGATTGACATATTAATTCCACGATGATCCTCGAATTTATTGAACAATTGTATTTGTGTTATTTTCATTATATGTTTTGGACAACTTTCATATACATTTCGTGATACTCTGTCATATCACATCCCTTGAATTTGGTGAAACTCGAGCATGTTCCAACCAATATTTATGTACAGTATCTTTAACACCTTCTCCCATTCTATCTTTGTAAGGTTGCCTACAAATAATTTCCCAACAAGCAAGTTCATCATTTTCATCTATTTGCATTTTGAATTTGCTTTGTTTGTGTAATGTCTTTCTTGAGGTTCCAATTGCTTGTACTTGTTGTGTTGTCAAACATTTTTGTCTAGTACTAACTGAAACAATTACTGTTTGAATCGCTCTACATGCAGCACTGGTATCTTTCTTTCTGGATTTTCCAAATTTTTTTATTGCATCACCTATATTTTCTATCACATTATGTTTCAGTTTCGACTCTTTTATCACCTTGTGAATACCCAATAATGACGTAGGACCTTCTAACTTCTTGGACACTAATAAACATCTCAAAATTTGTACCTGTCCTGCTATTGAACAATCCTTGAGAATATCATCATAAATTTTTGTAACACGATATCGTGCAACATGTATGGGTAATTTTTCTCCATATTTTTTGCAATCAATGTCTTCTAACATTTCATCATCAATGGTGAAAGTACCTATACATCAAGTTAAATTTAATTTAACATATGTCAAAAAATACAATTCATTATAAAAAGTGAATTTGGAAAGTACATGATATATACATACCAGGTCCAATTTCTAGATTTTGATTTTGATCTTCAATATTGACTTCATCAACATTAACATGTAAATCACTATTTACATCTTCAACAATGGTCTCTTCAACTTCCATTTGTTTTTCTTGTACCCTATTTTCAATTTCCATTTCATCAACAGTGTCATGTAAATCTATTCTTATATCTTCAATTCTCTCTTTCGTTTCTGCAACCCTTTCTCTTTTGGCTCTATTTCTGAGTTTTTGTTTTTCCCTATTAGCATCGTCCTCATGTTTACGATCACTTTTTTTTTACGGTTTCTATTATTGCCCATGATTGTTTAATCTCCTTTGGAAAAGCCCCTTGGAAAAAAATAAGAAGACCTTGTAAATAAATATTCTTTGTAAAACCATTTGAAAAAAAAACCTCTTTGAAAAAATACTTTGAAAAAAAACCTTCTTTGAAAAAACAACTTATAAAAATATTTTGGAAAAAAAAACTCCTTTGCAAAAATATCCTGCAAAAAAACTCTTTGGAAAAACCCATTGCAAATAAATAACATACTTTGCAAAAATACCTTGGAAAAAAAACTCTTTGAAAAAACCCCTTGCAAATAAATAACTCCTTTGCAAAAATACCTTAGAATACACAATCTTTTGCAAAAGCTCCTTGGAAAAAAACTCTTTGAATGTACCTCTTGGAAAGAAATAAGAAGAAAAATACATTTTTGCAGAAAAAACTCTTTGGAAAAACCCATTGCAAAGAAATAACCTACTTTGCAAAAATACCTTGGAAAAAAAACTCTATGAAAAAACCCCTTGCAAAGAAATAACTCATTTGCAAAAATACTTTAGAACACAAAATCTTTGGCAAAAGTGCCTTGGGAAAAAATCTTTGAATGTACCCCTTGGAAATATATAAGAAGAAAAATACCTTGTAAAAAACTCCTTTGGCAAAAGAAATCTCCTCTGAAAACCCCTTAAAAAATATTTTGATCAGGTATATGCGAAATGAAAATGTGCGAAAATAATGAGTCTATTGCGTTTTACTTATATGAATATAGATAACGTAAATTTTTATTTTTATTTTTTTTTATCCGGTCGACGAATTCTTTTTGCGTTTGGTTTTTTCGGTCGAACAACCTTTGTTGTAAATAACGGTTCCAGAATGGAAAAGTATTATTCGACCGAACAATTATTCGGCCGAATAACCTCTGAGACCTGAAACCTGCACTGTTTTTAGGTTTCTCCATTTTCAGAAGGTAAAATGGATGCCTTACACTACAAATCGACTGTCGGACTTGATACCATTAGTTTCATCATTGAATCTACTTTCCGTAGGTATAGATTTTGTTGTGTATAGGTGAGATCCGATATTTTTATTTTTTTTGTTTCTTAACATGTGTCGAGTTTCGTTTCATCTATTCAAAATGCGGTGAAACGAAAAATATATAACTTTAAAAATATACCACCTAAAAAATTGAAACAAATATGGTGCGGTTAATTGGAGTGTCTAATTCAAAAAGGTATTCGTAGAGTTTTAAGTTTTATAGTCAATTGAGAGAAAAGTGTCGCAACAAAAAACATGTTGAAAATCGACAAGGTTTCTCCATTGATCGAATTCAAAAAAATATTATAATTAGTATATAGATTCGTTGATTACAAACTTATAGTCATCGCAATAGTATATTGTGTTTAGATTGTCGTAGCATTTTTTTTTTGCTAAATACAAGTTTAACAATGATTTTAGGGGCACAACCAAACATGACTATTTTTTAGTCCTTTCATTTTATAAGGACGCACTTTCAAACATTTACCAAAACGACATATCAAATCTCAATAAAAAAAATTGAAAAAACTATGAATAGAAATCTAACATAATTCTCTAAAAGTTTTCTTTTTACTTCAAAATGAAATTCTAAACAAAAATATCACTTTCGTTCGCCCAAAGCTGAAAAACATGAAAAAATCAAATTTATTTTCTCATAAGACCCCCCAAAATAAACACCCATCTTCATGGATTCACCTCAACTTAATGGCATGGTAATGTGTAATCCATGTGAAAATGGAAGTGGAACTGCTAAGTATTCCGAATAAATTCCTGTGAACTGATGTGATAACTCCACTTAGTGGCATGGTAATGTGCAATTCATGTGACAATCAAACTCCATCTAGGAGTCTAGATAACTCCAAGTTATTATATTAACTGCAATACTTTAGATTAACTTTTAAATTAACTATTAGATACAACTATTAGCTTAAGTCCAATGACAATACAACCATAAGCTTGACTTCAACTATGAGCTCAACAACCACAAATTAAGTGGTTGTTATATTAGATTAACTATTAAAAACAAGTAATTGGCACATTCTTTAAGAAAATGCATTATCAATGAGACAAATGTATGCCTCTTGCAACATAAATTAATCTTATTAATATGATTTTTGCTAATTAATTTTTTCTATAAATTTATTAACTCGTATTTGCACCGAGAGGTGCAAAGGAACGCTAAGAGGGTAGAAATATTGAGTCTTTCTGCAACTAGACCTTTCTAAATTACCTTGGGAGACTGGAAATTACATTTTAATAATACTTTTGTGGGTACTACTAACCCGACTTACAACTAAGGTTTTACCTCAAGACATTCATGACTAAATACATCAATGACATCCCCAATCGGAGGATCAACATATCTCTCTTCCCCCGCTCTCTCCTTGCCCCCCTCTCTACCTTAGCCCTACCCCTCGCCACCCTCTTTGTCTCCCTCCCTCTCGCTCCCCCCTTTCCCTCCCTCCATCTCTCCTCCCCCCTCCC
>LPNX011200430.1:114948-144615 GCA_001517045.1 Pseudotsuga menziesii
CTTCCTTTATGTATACTCACATCCTATACCTCTCTTTCTTTTTAATTTCCCTAATTATCCCTAAACCCTATCCTCTCTCTCCACCCCAATCTCTATCTTTTTATTTCCCCAACCTAATTTTAATAAATTTGTATTACCAATTAAAAATAGTCTACATGTAAACACATATAAATAATATACATATAACCTACCTCTAACTTATTTAGGTTTGAATTTTGACATAGTCAAATTATAAACTTTTGACATAGTAGGAAAACTCACATCAACAAAATTAAAAAAATTAAAAAAATTAACTTCCTAAATAATTTGTGCACTTTGTGAAATCTTGTTACAGAAATGAGTTGTCGCACTTGATTTGGGGTCACTAAGAGAGGGTTGAAATATACATTTGATATCAAACATTTATGGAAATTAGGAAGTTAACTTTTTAATATATACATTCTAAACTTATTTATAAAAAAATCTAATAAAATCTTATTTTTTAAATAATAATAAAAATACCTTTAAAAGAACTTAGAATTATAGTAACAATTACCTAGGTAGCTTCCACGGGGAAGTCGCCGACGGAACAATATGATATCACGTTCGTTCATATTGGGGGGTTAAAAATGACCAAAAAATCAAAAATTATATTGGGCATATATTTGGGGTTAAAAGTTTTTTTATTTTATTTTAATAAACAATATGCAATATATTGGGGATTTGTTTATCGCGACTAGGGCAGAAATAGGGGCGAGATCGGTTCCAGGAGTTCGCCATCGATTGATTGGGGGTGAGATCGGTTCCAAGAGTTCACCATCGATAAATTTGGTATGATTTCAACTGTTTGGAGATTTTTATGGGTTGCAGGAGTTCGCCATTGATCGAACTCCTAGGGTGCACGCTAGCAGAATGAAAGTAAATTTAAAGTATGCGGCACGTTTTTCCATCATGATCCAAGCTGTTTCGCTGCTCAACCAGAAGTGTTTCACTATCGATCGGGTATTCCCTTCGCCCTGCAAGTGGCTCAGCAAGACTAGTAAGAAAACAAGTAACAAGAAGATTAAGTCAAGGTATAACATGTGGTTTCTTCAGATTTAGTTCCCCCTATTCATGTTCGATAGTCCATTGTGTACCTTTCAATTCGAGAGCACTTCGAGACCCATAACCGCACGCCGACTACGATGCCTGGCACTTCATTTACCAAGGATAGAACAGTACACTCCACCGGCCACCATATTTGGGTAGATAGATGTGTGTATCTAAGTGGAATCCCAAGGCTGCATTTGAACCGGGTGTAGGAGGGTCCATAAAGGTAAATAGGTTTCTGTTATTCTGTATTTTTTTTATTAAGTTTTGGATCTAACGGTTTATTGCAGGTCTGGTTTTTTCATGTAGTTAAAGTGGATTGATGCAACAATGATGTAACATAGGTGTTGTTTAACCACTGTGGTGAGTAATGGATCAGTGTATTAGTGCTCTATTTCTCAAAGAAGCACGCGATTTTAAGATTTGTGCTTATCACGAATTAAGCAGGGGAGTGGTAATTATACTCTTTATTTTCCTGCCCCATGTGTCTTTTGCTAGTTTTCTTGCCTATGTACTTTCCTCTTAATATCATGTTTCTTGGAAAAAGTCTCATAATGGATTTGATTAGATGTATCTTTTTGCATTTTCAACATTTCAGGAGGAATCATCAGTTGCTTCTTGGATTTTATATTTTTTTGTAAACTATACTTTCTTTGCAGAATCCTTTAAGCTTTCATCAATACATTATTTGGATTTCCCATCATCAATCTTAATCTTTCATAAATACATGATCTAGATTTCCCATCATCAATCTGAGAAATTGAAGTTGAGCAGTGGTGACCTGGTGGAGGTGTCTAGCGATGAAGAGGGGTTCAGAGGGGCCTGGTTCTGTGCACGACTTGTAAAAAAGCAGGGGATAGGGTACTTGGTGGAGTACAGAGACCTTGTGAACGATGAGCATGAGACAAAAAAACTGAGGCAGAGAGTAGATAAGCTTCACATAAGGCCAAGCCCTCCGGAGCAGAGTAAAGATCAGTTTATTATGTATGAGGAAGTTGATGCTTATGAGAATGATGGGTGTGGTCACGGAGGTCCTTAACTATCACGAGTATATGATATACTTATTGCAGACAAAAGAAGAGATGATATTTAATCATGCCAAACTGCGCCCCCATCTCGAATTCATAGATAACAAATGGGTTGAAGCTTCCAAGGNCACTGGAATTGATAGTGTTTTTTAATGAATGACAGGATTTTTTCCCTTGGCTTAGTCCTCAAATGGATAAAGTTCTTTGAAGTTCGTTGTTTTCCCATTGTTTTTTGATTTTTTGGTAATGTTTATTTCTTATTTCTTCTGCTATCCAGGATACCCTATTCATGTCTGAAGATTTTTTTTTTGAACACATTAGGTCCAAGTATCATGTTCTAGGATGGCATACTTTTAGGTTTGTCCGTGCACTTCTAAGTGGATTTTACTGTGTTGGGACCTTTGTCAATCAGGACGCTGAGGTTTAGATGTTTTCAATAATGGCTATTATTGGTAATCTAGCGAATGTTATAGATTGGATATTGTTCCTGAGTTGTGAATATTGTTCACCTTAGGGCCTTCTAAGAAATATTGACCTGTCTTTTTTTCTTTGCATTTCACATTTAAAAATGATATTTTTGCAGATTTGTGTAGACCCTGGCCTACAGGAGGATTTTTTCTTTCATCCATGTACACAAGGATCTTGCACTTGTTGAATTGAATAATACTCTCCAAGTCTAAGTATCTAACATCCGTTTCCCCAAAAACCTTTACTGATTTATAACCTCTTCTACCTACAACAAAATCTTTCACCCGATAGAAATAGTTAGGTTTTGCACTCTCTTTAATTGCTGACTCTTGTATTGTTGGTTCCATATAACAGTTAGAATGCCAAATATTTGGTATAAGAGCTTAAATATCTATAGTATGCATATAAGTTATGGCAGCTTCACCATTTCTATCTCTAGATATTGACAGGTTAGATGTTGTTGTAAATTTATCAATGGATTTTGATGGCAAAGGATTGTTATGAAGATCTTCATTATCAGTATTAGCACTTGGCCATGGCCATGTATCGGTAGTGCCTATCAAACATAGGAAAACAATGAGTCAAAAACGTCGAAAACCAAGGGGAAGAATTATGAATAAGATAAATACATCATTTTAGTATTCCCTACATATTAGAAAAATTGAAATCAACAAATGATCAAGCATATTAGGTATACATACTTTGAGGTTCTTGTGCAAAGGAATTTTCAAGACTAGGCTGTCCAGTGATAGTGTCCACTTCCAATGTGGAACATTGTTCTTGCAATTTCTTCACAAACAATTCTCTTATCTCTATATTTGTACAAATTTAAAGCAAGCACACAAACTAAATCTTGAAACACCTACTACTTTAACTTCAATGACCCGGGTACATTTTTTAATAGCTTTTCATAATCTTCTATTTAGCATCTCGACCATAAGATAATGCACATGAACCATAAATCATCACATCGAGTAGTTCACACTTTACCTTCCTGCAATTAAGTATTATGTAAATTTTACTGTATAATCTTTATTTTTACAAAATCTTTACTCATTAGAATTAGAGAAAAATATAAACGTAGAAATACTTCTGCATACAGAATCACCTAATAATGATTGAACCATAAACATTTACTGCTTGATAGAAAGACATGATAAAGTTCAAAATTGCATAAGTTTGGTGTACAATTCTGGGTGGAAGTGCACAGAGGGCCATATGGATCTACTCTTGATATTCAAGTTAATGCAAGGAACATGCGCCATATCTAAAATTCATACCATACCCAAAAACCCTAATCATCTAAGCAATAGATATTCCGAGAGAAGAGCATCCAAAAATTCTGAAGTTCAGATTAGTTTATCATTTTTCTGAGATACACTTCTGTGTTGTGCAAAATTGTCCATTCCCAATGTGTTTCTTTATATATCTACAGGAACCGATTTAGAGGTTTGGCTTGTAAAAGCCCTGCATCTAATGCTTTTCTTATTGGCATAGGTATATATTCCTTTTTCATGTCTTCATTTATGGATAAAATTTACTTGGAAATTTATTTGAAAATGTTGGCTACAATTTTTTCAATATCATATAGTTTATTTGTAATTTTGTCTATCCTACATTCTACTTCCCTCTCTTTCGGTATGGTTTTTTATCAAATACTTGAGGTGTGCATGTTTAGGAGGTGACACATGGATTTTCCAGACATGGGGTATTTTTTTTGGTTTGATATCTACATGACTTGTCTACATTGTGGTAACATACAGTAATAAAATATGTTCTCTAGCCATTCATTTATTTTTTTGGCTACATAGTGAAGGAGCATTGATTGGGCATCTTGAATGATTGGTTCTTATAGGCATGCCAATGGAAATCCATTGAATACTTCCACAGACACATTGTGGAACATCACTAATTGCTAACTGATGTTTTTCTTACTTTTCTATGACCAGTAAATAGTAAGGAATCCATTCTACTTTGTTTCCAGTATGTTTTGGTTTCTGTAATAAGCAATGCTAAAAAGTATCCAATCAAAATCATTTTAGAAGATACAAATAGCATTCATTTATCTCAGTATACAAAGAGGATATAAAGTTGGGAAAATCAACATTCCTAATTTTTTTTTAAAAGAAAGTGGGCACAGTTAGCCATTGGAAATAGTGATTACAGCTAATGGAGAAAATATAAGGATATTGAACTGAGGCCTTGCTCCTATAGTAAAAGAACATCACTGATCATGTATGATAAAGACAAACACAGCTTGGGATAGTTTTTAGGCTTGTGGGATTCTGCATCATTTGGATGTCTTTTGCGTGGCCTGGGATTATGGTCTGTGATTACATGCAATATTAATTAAGCAATTAACAATTGTAAAGAAGGAAATGCTGATCCAAAATTATAGTTAGCTATATTATCCATAGTCAGTACAAGAACAACACTGATCATGGATGATAAAGCCAAACATAGCTTGGGATATTTTTGAGGCTTGTGGGATTCTGCAACATTTGGATGTCGTTTTCCTGGCCTGGGATTATGGTTTGTGATTACATGCAATGTTAATTATGCAATTGACAATTGTAAAGAAGGAAATGGTGATCCAAACTTATAGTTATCTATATTAATCCATAGTCAGCTCAAATGTTATGTCTACCCTGATCCTGTTCTAGTCTAAAAAGGATAAAGTTGATTCATATAAAATCCTAAGTTCAATCTAATCTCAAAGATGGCCACCTCAAAAACAAAAAGTGTTTGTGATTACAGTTAATGGAAAAATGGAAATTTTTTTTATTGTAGTAATGTTGATTACAACTAATGGATAGATGCTAAATACATATTGAACTAAGAAATACCAAACAGGGTATCAGTACAATCATACTACTCAACACAAATTGTCAATAAGAAATTTTGCTTCATTCCTTTGACCAATTATGCCAAACACATTGTATGCAAAGTCAACACACCCTGAAGCATATATAAACACTTACTAATTACATACTTTGTGCTCTTTTCCTAATACTTACCATAAGATGGGTGTTATTGTTTGGCACTAGCTTTCAGAAGAATTTTAAAGAGCTCTGCATGTGTCTTGGGTGTCTTCCCTGTGCTGTTGGTTCTCCTCGGGCTGTGTTATCGGTACTATGCATGCTAGGGATTCATATCTTCTATGTTTGTGTTGGGTTGCATATGCTAGGGCTTTATCTGCTTTCCAAACCCTTGCTGCATATGCTAGGTCTTCCTTTGCCTCAAGATACAGATATCAATGGATAGAGAATGGCTACAATACGAGTAGGGCTTTCTTCAGTTTATGTGGCAATCCTTATGTGTGAACTTAACAGATACAAATAGACTTAAGTCTCACAGAATTTTATTGAAAGAATGTAACTTTGAAGGACATTCTACTTGTACTTTGCTTTATTATTATTATTCCTCCTTTGGGAGATGTCACTAATGTAAAAGGTCATGTAAAAGTACAAGTCACACCAGTTGCCACTGGCTCCACTAAAGCAGTTGCAGCCTCTGCAACACATGCAGGCATAGCTTCCTTAGCCCGGTGACGTCGTTTAGAGGGAGGCAGGAAAACTTCATCACTCGGTAGGCTACTTCACAAACGATATTTATCAGCCTTTGGTGGCAAACACATAGGCCTTTCCATAAAAATTGAAGACATCTGCCCATGTGGAAAATCACCTTCAGTTTCAAGACTATTAGAACTTAAGATATTATTAGTTCTCAAATGGCATTCATTTAACACACAAGCATTATTTGATGCCATATTTTCTCCATTATTGTCATTGGCACTTGCTATTCCTCCTTTATTCGAGCCTTCTACAATTTTCTTGGTTTCATCTTCAGCTTCAATTCTTTCCCTTTTACCAAATGCAAATGTTTATCAAAGTCAAGTTTCCTTTCCTTGATTTGTGTTGTTTTATTTCGATGATCTACTCCAGATAATACTTCAAGGACATTTTCTTCTTCCATGAAAATATTTATCTTTATTTGATTATCAGTGCAAAGATGGGATTGGGTTTATAAAGGCCCATCTCCTCACAAAGAGTGGCAGTGGCTAGCATATAGATTAGAGTGGGTTTATGATACCCAACTCAAATACAAACTATAGTGATAGTGGTTGAACTACAAGAGAGACTTCTGTGCATATCAAACTCAAGTAGGTGGTCAACCATAGCCAAAATAAAGAAATGAGATGGTTTATGGATATCTCAACATAGGTTTGGTCCTATGTATAACATCCTCCCTAAAGATGAGTGGAAGGTCAAGAATAGAAAGGAACATATCACATGTGATATCACAACTTACCCCCTTAATGTTTATTGCGGGCCATTTGAAGATAGAATTTCCCTAAAACACCTTAGTGTCTGTTACCCCCAAATATGTAGGGGTGACTTGATGTTCATATTTTCAAATTGTCTGTGTATGAATTTTAGTGTTCAGACTTTGTTCTTTTGACTCTTGAGAGGTGTTAACAGTTTTCAGTTTTCTAGTTGTTAGGGTTCAGTTTTTGAGTGCAGATCTGTGTACCATGTGCTGAAAATTTAACACAAGTATTGAAGAAGGTTTATAAAATTTGCACACAGAGCCTACAATGAAAGTATTGGAGTAATCCTTCAAATTGAAGCCCTAATGATAATGTAGACATAAAACCCCTTGACATTAAAAGCTACAGGTCAGTCTTGGTTGACAACTACAGGAACTCCATCTTGTCCCTGCTACAAATACCCCCACATTGGCATCAATGAAGCTAAGCTGAAGAGAAAATTTCATGCTTGTCTAGATTTATTTTATTGTTACTCACTCAAAAGCTGAAGGTAGTTTTGTAGACTGCAGTTTTTTTTATTATTCGAAACCTATTTGTATTTAGAAGAAGCATATAAAACCCCTTTAATTTTGTAAATATCTAACAAGCTATAAACCCCATTGGATAGAAATATGTTATTTTTATCTTTTCCTTAGATTTATTTATTTGATTCCTTGTTTGGTGTTTTCTTCCTCTTAATGAACATAGGCAATATAGTGTTCTATGGATGCATGCGAAGTCTCTTTTATTCTTATGTTAGACATAAATTGTTCCCCTTTGGTGAAAGTTTCTTCTGGTAATAAGGTTGTATATTACTTATTACTATTCATTTCCCATCTTCAATTTCCATGTGTATGGAAGTTAGTGTGAATTCCAATAGTAACTCGCAGGATTAATCCAACTGTTTTCATATGAGCTTGTTTCCTATTTTACCACATCTATAAATATTAGGTAGCTTACCATAAACATTGAGTGTGTGGGTCTACATAATTTAAGATAGGTTGATTGTTTTTTTCTCTTTTGCTATCTATCTACCTTTCTGGAATTTTTTTTCTATTTTTGGTGCATGACTAATCAATTTTGGAATATGTATTAACTTTGTAGATTATCGATTACTGCATAAATTTTTCTGCTGTATAATTATTTTGCAATTATTATTATGAGCAAGTACTTCAAATAGTTTGTGTTATAAAAAGCAATGCTTCATTATATAATTGTTAGAATAATCATGATCTGTTGGAACCATTGAATAAAGGAGAGTGCTACAAGTGATGACATGAATTTGTTCTTTATGTTATCAGTATCTTTTCCCATGACAAGAACCAGTAAACACTTCTATAGAAAAAACATTTGAGATGCTTGTTGGAGCATTTAGAAAGCTTCAGCTATTGGAAAAGGTCATCATCAATTCCATACTAATTAAGTCTGAATTTTCATTTCATTATTATGAATTTTAGGAATCTACAAGGCCTGCATATTTTAAACCCTCAAGTCTTGTATTTTCTCTCTGTATCTCATCATTTTAGCATGTTGTGGATGCAACTGCGTTCAAGATTGAAACAAGGTGGAGATCGTGTGCTACTCTTCTCGCAAATGACAAAGATGCTTGATATACTGGAAGAATTTTTTAACTTTCTAGGATTTGTATATTATTGGTAAGTACAAAATTGTCCAAACGCTGGTTCTTATGATTGGAAAACAAAGAAATTTTGAGCAAGAAGTTTGATTTTGATAAATAATGGAATATGCTTCTATCTCCATCTGCTATTGATTTTGAACTCTAGCTTCACTATGCCAAATTCCTTTGGTATGAAATACATAGAACTTTTGGCCTTTTCTGTCATGCCTGTCTCTGCTTGAGATACTTTATGCAGTTCGTTCGATAAAGAACTAAGAGAAGCAAAAATGAAAAATCACATCGTTCATCTGCAGATTTTTTTATCAATTGAAGAGGGAATTTTCTAACTATTATACAATTTGGATCCATTTTGGTAGTATATTGATCTTTTTGGTTGTGAATTGATCGATTCTGGTTGTATATCTGTCTAAATCATAGAATAGTTAGACAACTCCATTAAAAACATCATCATTGGTTTGTTAGGATATTTAGACACTTAGGAGTTAGTTAAGATCAACTTGTGTAATATATCCGTTAGGTAAAAATGTGTTTCTTTAGTATGCATTAGTATGCATTTGTAAATATTCTAATCCGACGGTCACGATATGTCCTAGACATAGAGTGATCTGATGGTTCAACTTCTCTTAGATCATACCTACCATTGATCCGTGGCTTAACACCCGATTGGTCTATGATCTCTATTTAAAGAGCATAGAGGGTCCTTGGCTAGTTGATCGATTATGAGAAGCTCATGTAACTTTTCTTTCTTCTGCATAATAAATTGCTCCAAGTAGCTATTTGGCTGGGGCCATGGACTGTTTCCCTCTCGAGAGTTTTAACCACGTGACAAACATTGGTGTGTTGATCTGTGATCTATTTGTGTGAAGCGGTTGCTCAAGGTGTTCAGTCTTTTGGGAGCACCCCGTGTACCCGAACATGGTATCAGAGCATTTATGAAGAGCCGCTTTCGGTTTTAATTAAGATCTGGAACCGGTGTTGCCGAAACTTTGAAAGGGTTTCTGGTTCTCGATTTTATGTGCATTTTTTGCCTACAGGAGCTGTTCCATTGCATCTAGAGCACCATTTCCATTGGGAAATAGTTTTTGTTTCACTGAAAACCATTTCCATTTGTTTCAGAAACACCCATTTCGGCAAATTTGAAGGTATAATGTTACAGTGACAGATTTGTTTTTTTTAAATCTATCATATTTTATCAGTTTATTATTAGATATTTTATATTTTAGTCTCAGACTGTTGCCTTCCCTAACTGCGTATGCTCTTTGCCGTGCACCTTGCGCAATCGCGATGAATCAGAAACAGTAAGGGAATTTTTTTTTTCTTGTCTTCTCGGTTACATATGCTCTTTGTCGTGCACCTTGTGCAATCACGGCAAATTAGAAACAACAAGAAAACTTGAAAACGTAGACTTTCCGGGTAAGCTAACCAAGATCTAACCCCATTGTGTAGAAAAAGTTTTATTTGTTTTTGTTTTCGTTTTTTTTTGTGATTTGCAGGAAAAGAAAGCAAGCACAGAGAACGAGAAAGAAGAGTGTAAAAAAAAAAAAAAAACCCCTTCCTCTTTCCATTATTTTACATATCTTTTAAACTTAGCTCACTTGGTCCAAAGTTGCTTTATTACTTAATAGGTCTTGAGTTCAAGTCTTATTAAGCTACTTTTTAGTGCATGCAATTTCTATTTTCAAGTTATTTTATTGTAAAAGTGCATCTCACATAAATAAAATAAAATAAAAGTGAGTCACTTAAGTCTTTTAATTTATTGTCGCACTATTTAAAAGTCACATTATTATAAAAGTGAACATCACTTATTCTACAAAAGTGATTCACTTCAAAGCAAATTTATTGTAAAAGTGATTGTCAAAGGTTGATCTTGGGAAGAGGGCGCTTCTTTTTTTTAGTTGGTCAAGTTAATATCTGCCACGTTACTATTGGGGACATCTTCAACATTTTCTTTGATCAAGCATAACTTCATTATCCAGAATTAGTTTTAAGTGCCGTTTTTTTTAAATCGCATATTTTTTCGAGATATTTGCATCCAAATAGTTAGTTTATATTCTTTCATCCATTATTCTATAGTATGTCTACCCCTTGTTATATTATACTTACAAGTTCTAACTATTTCTCATGGAAATCTCGTATGGAGGATGTTCTGCGAAGTAGGGGACTTTTCAGGATAGCCTCAAGGAAATAAACATAACCCATTGATGATGATAAGAAAATTAAATGGGAAAATAGATGTGATGAAGCTCATGGATTTATTGGGATGTCAATCTCTACTGATTTGCGATTCTACATATCTAAAATTGATGAACCTAATCTCGCTTGAGAAAAGTTGGAATCTGTGTTTGGTAAACATAATGAAATTTGGGGTCATCAACTTGAGAATGAGTTGCTTTTCTTGAATCCAAATGATTTTTCATACATTCAAGACTATTTATCTAAGTATAAAACTCTTAGACTATTATGTGCAAAATGAAAGATTAAGAAAGAAGACAAACAATGTATTTATCATATTCTTTCAAAACTTGGACCTGCATATTCTGTTTTTGTATCTGTATTCTACTCCATGAAAGAATCCTTGACTGCAGCTAGCTATCAAGAGCCTAACCTTGAATCCTTTTGTGATTCCTTAATTAGAGAGTAAGATAAGCTCATTCATCTTGGAATAATTAACAATGCAGATACATCTGGGAAAGCCTTATTGTCCCAACATAAAGAAAGGTCCAAGCCTCCCAAGAAACATAATTTTCGTAATAATAAGCCAAACAACAAGGGTCCCAAACCCTCTCAGTCAGCTCCTTCTTTAAGAAATGACAAAGGATCCAAGCAAAAAGGAAAGAAGACTGAGCGTCATTGCAATTTTTGTGGGAAAGATAATCATGATGAATCTAAGTGTTTCAAGAAGATGGCAGCCTTGGAAGCAACAATGAAGAAGCACCACATCAGCATAGATTTGTCTTCAGAATCTAACTCTCACGGGCATGCACTTTGTGCTTCTGGTTACTCTTATACTGCATCTTCTTCTTCTACTTCAAATAAATGGCTTATTGATTCTGGAGCATCTTATCATATGGCTAAGGATCAAGCCATATTTTCTATTATGCATGAATGTAACACCAAACAAATATTTGTTGGTGATGATAGATCTCTAAGTGTTGTAGGATCTGGAACAGTTCTAGTAGAAAATGGTCATTTCAGTGATGTACTATGTGTTCCAAAAATTTCCTGCAATTTGTTATCAGTCTATCAAATTACTCATTCAGGTGAAGGTAAAACTGTGACGTTTACACCTCACCAAGTTGTAATCAAGGATTTTAAAAATCCTCAAAATGTCCTTGCTACTGGAACTATTGATGATATTACCAGGTTGTACAAATTCAACAACTTTGGGTCATCACCTTTTCCTTCAGTTTTTGTTGCTCATAGTGATAACTTGAGCAAACTTTGGCATGAGCGATTTGGCCACTTAAATTATTGCTCATTGCAACAACTATGTAAAGACAATATGATGACTAGTCTTCCGATGGTATCTTGCAAGGATGGTGTTTGTTCTGGTTGTGTGCTTGGAAAACATCATTGGGACAATTTTGACAAACGTGCCTCTTGGCACGCCTCGGTTCCCTTGGAGCTTGTGCATAGTGACTTGTGTGGCCCTCTTCCATCTGTTTCCTTTTCTGGTTTCAAATATTTCTTAACTTTCATTGATGACTACTCTAGATGCACTTGGGTTTACTTCCTAAAACTTAAGAGTGAAGTATTTAACATGTTCTTGGCCTACAAGGCCCTCGCTGAAAAACAATCTGGTCATCAAATTATTAAGTTAAGATCTAACAATGGAGGAGAATATGTTAACAACAAGTTCACTAATTTTTGCACTGAACAAGGAATTCAACAACAGCACACTATTCCATATACACCACAACAAAATGGTGTAGCTGAATGGAAGAATCGCACTTTAAAAGAAATGGCTAATTGTATGATCAAATCCGAGGGACTAAGTCTTCAATATTGGGCTGAGGCCATAAATTGTGCAAATTATATAGTTAATCCCACACCCACTAAATTTTTACAAGGTATAACACTGGAAGAAGCATGGAGTAAAATTAAACCAGATGTAAGTCACTTTCGTGTGTTTGGTTGTGTAGCATGGGATTACATTCCGGATGAAAAACGAAAAGCATTGCAGCCTAAAAGTGAAAAGTGCATATTTGTTGGATATTCTGGAGATGTAAAAGGTTATAGACTTCTTCAACCCCATTCACATGATATAATCATTAGAAGAGATGTTAAATTTGATGAAAATCTCTTGGCTTGCGAGCCTAACTTGGCGGGTGTGCCATCTTTGGCCTGCGAGCCTAATTCAGCGATTGTGCCTTCTTCTTCTTCTTTCAACTTCATTGACAGGCTTCCAACTCCAGTTTCTGATGATGATAGTGATGATGAAAATACACCTCCGCCTGCTCATGTTCCTCAAATTGTACCAGCACCAATACTTCCTCGATGGGTCCGTTCAACATGTGAAGCAGTTGGTGATCTTGCCGGTGATCCTAGAGATCAACGTCGAACACATTCTCAGTTTCAGCGATCCTCTTCTCTTTTGGCTCAAGTTTCCGAGAATCATGATCCAGAAAATTTTGCAGAAACTTTAGGAAATCCAGATTGGAATGCAGCTATGGATGAAGAATATCGTTCCTTAATGGTGAACGATACTTGGGATCTTATTCCTATTCCAAAAAGAAGAAAACTTGTCAGATGTAAATGGGTCTACAGAACTAAGTATGCATTAGATGGAAGTGTTGAAAGACTTAAGGCAATGATAGTTGCCAAAGGTTTTTCCCAAGTTGAAGGGATTGACTACAATGAAACCTTTGCCCCTGTAGCAAAAATGAACTCCATCCGCCTTGTTCTTTCCCTTGCAGCCTTACATAACTGGGAAGTCCATCAAATGAATGTCAAGTCTGCCTTCTTACATGGTGATTTACATGAGGAAATTTACATGGAACAACCTCCTCGATATGTTCAGAATAACTCTAGCCTTATTTTTCTCCTTAAGAAATCCTTATATGGCCTTAAGCAAGCTCCTAGATCTTGGTATGCTAAAATGGATAGATTTTTCCTTGACACTGGTTTTTCTAGATGCCATTCTGACCCCAGTGTCTATACCAAGAAAGTAGGAAACCATGTCATCATACTTGTTCTTTATGTTGATGATCTTATCCTTACTAGTAGTGACCCTAAACTTATAACCCATGTGAAATCTAGTCTTAAGAAAATTTTTGAAATGTCAGACTTAGGACATTTGCATTATTTTCTTGGTCTCCAAGTCTTGCAAACCAAAGAAGGAATCTTTCTTTCCCAGTCTAAGTATGCTTGTGACCTTCTTCGTCACTTCCACATGGAAGATTGTAAAACAACCCCTTCTCCCTTCTAGTCTAGAGTCAAACTTTATGCCACTTGTACTTCCCCTGAAGTAGATGCCACCTTGTATCGTCAACTTGTTGGTAGTCTTTTATTCTTGACTCATTCCCATCCTGACCTTTCCTTTGCCGTTGGTCGTGTTGCCCGTTATATGCAAACTCCTCATGAAAGTCACTGGAAAGCAGCAAAAAGAATACTTCGATATATTCAAGGTATAATTCAGTTTGGGATTCATTACAGTACAGGGGAGAAACCTTTGTTGGTTAGTTTCACTGATTCAGATTGGGCCGGCAATCCTGATGATCGAAAGTCTACTGTAGGTTATGTTTTCAGTCTGGGATCTGGACTTGTCACTTGGGCTTGTAAGAAAAAACAAGCTCTTGCTCTTTATTTAGCAGAAGTAGAATATCGAGCCACAGTTAATGCCAGTCAAGAAGCTTTATGGCTTCGACAAATCCTTTCAGAGTTTGGATTCAAGAAGCAGCAGCCTACTGCACTTTGGTACGACAATCAAAGTGCCATCAAGCTTGCCAAAGATCCAGTTCTACATCAGTGCAGCAAACACATTGAGCTACACATGCACTTCATCAGAAATCTTGTTCATGATAGTGTTATTGAAGTGCTCTATTGCCCTACAGATGATCAAGTTGCAGACATCTTCACCAAGTCTCTTACAGAAGCGAAGTTTTCTAAACTTCGGTCTATGTTAGGAGTTCAAGAATGTGTCCTTAAGGGGGGATAGGCTCTAATGCCTCCTTCCTTCTCCTAATAGTGTCACTTTTGTAAATCCTTCAATCCTATCCCAAGTTGTTCTTAAGGGGGGATGTTAGGATATTTAGACACTTAGGAGTTAGTTAAGATCAACTTGTGTAATATATCCGTTAGGTAAAAGTGTGTTTCTTTAGTATGCATTAGTATGCATTTGTAAATATTCTAATCTGACGGTCATGATATGTTCTAGACATAGAGTGATCCGACGGTTCAACTTCTCTCAGATCATACCTACCATTGATCTGTGGCTTAACACCCGATTCGTCTATGATCTCTATTTAAAGAGCATAGAGGGTCCTTAGCTAGTTGATCAATTATGAGAAGCTCATGTAACTTTCTTTATTTTGCATAATAAATTGCTCCAAGTAGCTATTTGGCTGGGGCCATGGACTGTTTCCCTCTCGAGGGTTTTAACCATGTGACAAACATTGGTGTGTTGATCTGTGATCTATTTGTGTGAAGCGGTTGCTCAAGGTGTTCAGTCTTTTGGGAGTACCCTGTGTACCCGAACATGGTTGAAGTAGTCGAATGAGAAATTTTCATTAGCGATTAGGATGCAACAAGGTAGTCTAGGCAGTTCTCATCTCGCTTACTTAGAATTCTAGAATAGGTAGCTTCATTTGTTCAACAAGACATTTTGTTCCCTGCAAGTCCATACAATTATTGATGGAAAAGGGATTATCCTTGTACTGCCACTGCAATCTATATATATTGTTAATAAGGTTTGTTGCATATATTAACTTATAGAAACATCTGTTTACATGTGGTCGATTTGGATTTGTGGCAATTTCATTATTGCTCATGGATGCACCTCTAACAAGTAGTACATTGGCCTTGGTTGTTTATTAAATTATTTCATATCATGGGCTAGGGAAGGTTTTTAAAGCATGGGCCAAAGATGTTGTCTATTGTCTACCAGAAGTATGCATGGTTGCATATATTGCTTGAACATTAGGGTGTGTTTGTTGTCAAATCTAACTCCAGAGAAGGAAATGTGTGTCCGTTGTCAAATCTAACTCTAGAGAAGGCAATGGTTTTACAGTTAAGAGAAGAAATGAAAAATGGGAATGTTTAATTAGTTAAGAGTGGGATTGAAACTTGTAGCTCCTCAAAGAGCAGAACTGTTCCTATAGTCAAGAAGACTGATTGTTTCTAATATTATCAATCTTTTATGATAGCTTTTAGCTTGCACAATCTATGGAGCTCTTCTTGATGAAATACATAATATGATGGAAGAGAATGAAAGAAAAGAAAAAGGAAGGAAGATGATTAAGAAATCTTGTTGGTCACTTAGGATTGCTAGAATGCTGAACAGAACCAGTCAATCTTGCTGACTTTGATGATTCTGATATGATTTAGATGAATTATATACAGGTTGGATGCTAAGTCACCTGACATGAGAACATGGGACATGGGGAATCGAGTGTTTGACATGGACACAGTGACCCCCAGAATCAAGACACGTTATATATATATATATATACACATTAACAATTATATATATTAAAAATATAGACATTTAGATCCAAATTTTTACAAATATTCAATAGAAATCAAAATCAATGCACATTTAACATTAGTAATTACACATTTACAAATCAGTAATCACAATGAGATTATAAGACACATAGATAACTCATGAAACTCATGATAGTCATAGATCAAGATGTCAATACTCATGAGTCATAACCATATTTCTCATTAAGTCATCAAAATCAGAATGTATTACATAGATGTTGGAATGCCACTAGCAAATGCCAAAAACATTCTTATGGTAATAAGGTTGTACATTAGATATTACTATTCATTTCCCATCCTTAGGATCCATGCTTATGAATGTTGGTGCAAATTATGATAGTAACACACAAGATTAATCCAATAGTCGTTGTGTGAGCTTGTTTCACAACTTCTATAAATTTAAGGCAGCTTACCATAATTGTTGAGTGTGGGTCCAAAGAATTTAAGATAGATGGACAGTTTGTAAGAATACCACCATTTGGACCATATCCTGGGCAAATTTTTGACCATTTTTACAAGTTGGTTAAATTATTACTTTCTGCTTTTCATATTTTGCTTAGGCATAAGCAACCTACTAATTGAAGATGCCGTGAATTGTAGGTTTTACTTGATTGTGGAGCTATGCAAGTAGATGCTTTTACTGTTGATCAGCTTGCATCCTTAGAGAAGGTGTTGTTATTTGCTTATGTCCATTGAGAGCATGTTGTGAATAATATATATTTGTTATTTTCAAAATCTCTATCACTACTAGTGTTTTATTAAGATGTTTTCTAGATCATATTGATTTTTAACCTTCCAAGTAATTGCAATAAAAGTGAATGTATGGAAACTGGAGATTTGATTGTGAAAAATACTCAGTGCACCCGGTTTGTAGTTTATCTTTTTAATATATGAAGCAGTTTATTTTGATATTTCATATGTTGAGGTTTCTTTACTTAGTGAATCTTGCAAACTTAATGTTGCAAACCTGCTGATGTTAGCCATATTGGATTTAGTAACATGGTCCGTGGATTATGAGATAGTTACCCTTCTACTAAGAATTTGAATGATCGTTAAAACAATAACTTGGATTTAGTAACATGTTCCATGGACTATGAACTAATGACCCTTCAACTGAGGATTCAGGCTTTATTGTAGGAAAATATAGTTTCCCTGCCTTTTGTTTGATTTGGTGAGAGATTTTATATTTATAAGAGAAATTCTTGGAGGGTTGTATCCATTAGGACCAAGTGTTAATTCACAATGCCTATATGATCCAATATACAATTACAAAGAGACATTTATGTAGCCAAATGTGGAAACTGTTTGGGAAGTATACCGTGCATATACCTTAATTTCGAAAACCTTATAAAGGATTGATATGAATCTGAAGACACCACATGTTTCTTACTACCTCATGTTTATGTTGCTTCTTTTTGGATCAATGTTTCTACTTTGACACAATCCTCATTTCCCTTAACTGACTTCTTGTCATTATCAAAGCATTTAGTATAATATTTTCATCTGCAGAAATCTTGTATGCATCATCCTCTCCAGTCACACCAGTTGGCACTGGCTCCACTAAAGTAGTTGCAGCCTCTGCAGCACATGTAGACATAGCTTCCTGAGCCCATGACATTGTTTAGAGGGAGGCAGGGAAACTTCATCACTCGATAGGATAATTTACAAATGAAATTTATCAGCCTTTGGTGGAAAACACATAGGCCTTTCCATAAAAATTGAAGACATCTGCCCATGTGGAAAATCACCTTCAGTTTCAATATTGTTAGAACTTAAGATATTATTAGTTCTCAAATGGAATTCATTTGACACACAAGCATTATCTGATGCCATATTTTCTCCATTATTGTCATTGGCACTTGCTATGCCTCCTTTATCCGAGCCTTCTACAATTTTCCTAGTTTCATCTTCAGCTTCAATTCTTGCCCTTTTTTACCAAATGCAAATGTTCATCAAAGTTAAGTTTCCTTGCCTTGATCTGTGTCATTTTCTTTTGATGATCTACTCCAGATAATACTTCAAGAACATTTTCTTCTTCTGTGCAAATATTTATCTTTAATTGATTATCTGATTTCTTTGGTAGAGTTGATAACCTTGAATTATGTTTCTTCAAGAGATTTATTTTCTTCTTCAGAATTGAATTATGATGCAAAGAAGTGTTTGGAACTAACCTAAATTCATTGTCTTTAGTCACAAATGTAGAAAGAACATGATCTTTGACATTAGGAACATAATTTTCATGAATATTTTCAAAATCTTTTCCACCCTTCAAATTTTCTTTACAGTTTGAAACTTGAATGCTCTCTTTAGTGTTTCCTTGTTTAAAAGATTCATAATTGCTGACAATGTTATCTGTCACTGTTTTTCTACAATCTAGGAACTCACTTTCAGGCACTAATCAAGAACCTCTAATTTCTTTTTCCATGCTTTTCCTTTTCTGACCAAACTGCTTTTCACTCATGGTCTGCTCTGAAATAATGCATGTATCTGGTGATTGTATCCTAATTTCTTCAATATAAGAAGAAAAATTCAAAATATTGTCTCCATCATTATGAATATTGTTTTCACTCTCTGATGACATTTTAAAATCTCTCTTTGTTTTCTTCAACTCTGGCTCAATTATTAAAGATACTGCACCAGAAACTTTAGACCTCAAATGGTTCTCAAAATGGCTTGTAGGCACTGCACCAACAACATCAGACCTCAAATGTTCCTCAAAATGGCTTTTAGGATTCTTTATATTTTGTATGGACCTCATATTGTCGGATTTAGATGTTGTTAATGAACTGTGCTTTTAAGCCCAACCTGAACTGAATTGAGCATCTTCATGTCTTTCTTATCAGATGATATCAGGGATGTAGCATGTTGCAGAAGTATATCGTCTGAAGCAGTGGGGCACTCTTAATCCCTGATATCGTCTGAGGAAGTGGGGCACTCTCAATGCTGATATCGCTTGAGGCAGTGGGACAAGCTCACATAATGACTATTGGATTAATATTGTGTGTTACTATCAGAATTTGCACCAACATTCATAAGCATGGATCCTAAGGATGGGAAATGAATAGTAATATCTAATGTACAACCTTATTACCATAATAATGTTTTTGGCATTTGTCAATGGCATTCCGACATCGAAAGAAGCAAGGTGCATTGTAGAATGCATGTGGGGTATCATGTCAGTATACTAGGTAGAAGCCATATGCGGGTGGACATAGGTGAAAGAAATGGCTATAGATCCCAGTGATCTAAAAGTAGAAGAAGAGGAGGAAGTGGCGACAAATGATATAATTAAAGAAGCTTATGTTGGAAAGGGTTTAGCGGGGGCCTTGCAACTATTGAAGGAAAGGGGAGCATGGAAAGAGTCCATGGAATGGAGTGGAATAAATATGGATAAGAAAAAGAGCAAACTTGTTGGAGTACAAGATACCGATGGACCAAAAGAGATACAATTAGACCGTTTAGATGAGTTTGGACGTATTGTAATATTATTTTCTTGATATTTCAATTGTCTTATGCTTTAGGCATGCTGACCTCCTGGTTTAATTCATTAATGTATGTTCAGAGAAATCATAAATTTATTTGTTGTCAATATATATTTTCACATGACACCTAAGGAATCTTTTCGAAAGCTGTCACATAAGTTCCATGGAAAAGGCCCTAGAAAAATGAAACAATAAAAACCTATGAAATGGTATAAGGAGGAATTGAATCTTAAGCAAATGAATACTGTGGACACCCATTTGATGTCCATGGAAAAAATGTGTGACATTCAGGCCAAGCTACATACTCCTTATATTGTTCTTAGCGGTCCAATTTAAACCAGGGTATGCTTATATTTTGTGTAGTTCAAGCATGTATACTTTTAATTTGAGCATTATCTCACTTATATACGATTATAATAATCTACTACTTTGTCCATGTCTTTAACTGCTGTAGGAAAAAAAGTGACCCATGAAGTCGTTTTGCTACTATCGAGAAAGAGGTTCCAGGAAGGTTGAATCCAATGCTTGGTGATAGGAAGGTTGGTAGCTTTGAACTCAATATAATTTTCTTGTTCTCTGTTTATATGAAATTTATTTAGCACAATTATCTAGTACATTATATGATGTCTCAGTATCTTGTAGTGTTGCAGATATTTTGATACAATTGTTTTTCTCTTTGTAGTTTGAGAATTTCTTAGGAATTAAGCATAAATATGAAGTTGGTACCATGGGTCCCCCAATAAAAATGAAGACATGATATCATTAGACTTGGCATTTCCCTACATGAAGATTACAAGTTTTTTTGGTCCATGAATACTATTGATGTTAAAGGTGTCTGCAATCCTCTTCTTCTATGATATGCTCCATAAGGTTTTTTAGCTTTGCTGCAAACAACAAGCTCAAAATTCAAGAATAATACCATTCTTTGTGCTGAGCAGGACCATATTTTCTCAATTAAGTGATAACCTATGAGTTTATGAGCTATGACAGATTGAGCAGGTGGGAAGTAAGATGTCAAAATGTTGATACTGCAGGAAATTATTTTGTATAGAGAACATAAAAGTATTGTGCTTTATTGAACTTCTCAATGGCATATGCATATATATTATACTTCAACTTTAGCTTGATATTCTAGAGAGGTCTCTATTGAAAGTTTGAGCTGTGAGGATATTGTTATGGTGTAGACCATTTCTTCCCTTTCAAGCATTTGTTGGATATTCTATGGTTGAAGAGAAGGAATAACAATATCTGGATTCTACTTGACCGATGTTACCAGAATTTTAGAAAATGTTTGCAACTTTTTAATCCATGTTGATGTTTCACCTTTTTAGGATGTTGTTTGGAATTACATTTATATAATAAGTTTTTAACATAGGTTACGCTGCTAGTTTCATTTTTTATCTTTCTCAACATCATGTAGCTGTGGTTTGGTGGTGATATGCATTGTTGAAACTGTTCCACAACCTTGCCAGATTCTATAGAAATTCTCCTGGCTCTTTTTCCAAGGTAGAAAAAAGAATTACCTGAATCTAAATGGTGGCATTTTTCAAAGAACATACTACTCAAAGATGATTGTATCTTTCTTATACAACGTTTCTTGATATTAGTTTCAGTTACATTGGTCTTTGATGTGGTGATTGAGTGAAAGTAATAATGGAAATAAGCGTGTTATATTTTTCTCATATCATTCTCTATATAACCCCTATGTTTCCTTACTGCAGTTTTTGAAAACATTAGAATCTAGTGGCTAAAACTTAACCAAACCAACTTTTGGTACAGGAAATCTTGTCCATTTTTCATTTTTCCTCAACTGTCTTATAAACCAATGATATATTGTTTCGGGATATGAAAAACAAAGTGTTTGTTGTATTGATTTTATTGTCATATGAATTTCATTGTCATGCTATGGAGTAATTGAAAAACACCCGGAGGATATCTGTGTTTTTGCTTGCACGATACATCTGTTTTCCGTAGATTGTTGTACAGGGCACGAATTATATGAATAAATGGGTGAACACTAAATAACACCAACAAAAATTTGTAAATAATCAAGATGGAATTTTAATGGTGTGCTAATGAATTATGAGGTATGTACATCTTACACAAAGTACTCCGAAGGGCAGTTGAAAATTCAGTTGAGCTTGATATTAGCAGGGATGTTCTTTACATATCATATTGTTGAAATTTAAGGGTTAGTGATGTTTCAATACAAGTAATAAACATAAGTGCATGAACATATAAATTCAGATTTAGAATAGTGCTGCTAATAAAAATTTAAACTGTAATAAAGAAAAAACATAATTTTCATCTCTTTCAACTTAACGCTATGTTGGTCACAATGTTAATTTTAACGCTCTACTGGTCATTGCATTGAAGTTGGTCATTGAGATGTTTCACCAAATTTCATGTACAAAAATAATAGATATAGTATTAACAAATTATAACCATTATTGGATCCTCCTTATACTAAAATATTTCTGAGTTTGATCTTGTCATTGAAGGGACAAGTCAAATAGGGTAAACCATATACGTACCTTGAGAGAGAGGGTTAAAGCAGACAAAAATAGGTCTCATACTCTTAGTCAACAGAAAGAGAGGTTTCAATTAAAAGCATAGGCTTAAGTAATTCATTCATACCCATAACAATCATGCTAAGGACACACAGTCACTTAGCACAAGAGACACTTAGTCATACTGAGCATAATCATACTCTCCGATGTTGATGTAATTGTAACTTCAGAATGTATTCGCTTGTATATCTTATGTATTGTACCCCGATGTTTATTTAAGGAAGTGTTTGTAATGTAACTGAGTCATGTCATGCCTTGATGTTCCGATCAGGAGTTTCTATAATGTAAACAAGTCATGTCAAGTCATTGTGGGTAACCCTCCTATTGATCAAGGGTTAAAGTCTCCGCAGTTGTGGGGCCCTAGGGTTATTAGACTCTCCTAGTGAAGTTGGCCCTAGTGCGTTATCGTCAAGTAGGGAATTAGTATAAATAGAGAGTGAGCCTCTCTATTTATCACACACTCACTCACACTCAGTTATAGTGCATAACTGAGGGAGAAGAAGTTGTTGGGGCTAGAAAGAAAGAGAAAACTATTGTCGGGAGATCATCTTACTGTTTTGGGGTTTTACTTGTGGTGCTGATTCTATCTTTGAGGAAGTTGCAGGGTTTTCTCCATTGATGGTTTGCCCGAGGAAAAAAATTGTGTTCATTGTCTCTTGTGTTTGATTGTTGTGTTTGTTATTCTCTCAGTTAAAAGATCCTAATATAATGATAGCTTGAATGATAAAAATATAACATGGTATCAGAGCTAACCTGAGAAGAAGACACTGTGCAGCTGCGGAAACTAGAGCTTCCTACTTTTTGGATCCCTCTCCACAGATTTTCAGCAAAAGAAGGTTGGTCTGATTCTCCTCCCTAGGGCAAATCGTTCTGTCGAAGCGTAATATGATTCTGAGCATTTTCAGTTTTTGACCCGACACTACCGCCGGAAATTAGGGCTTTCCACAGAAGTGGAATTTTTGAATGAGCCCAGGCATGCATTGATATCCTCCTCAAAATTGAAGTTTAGAGATCAAGATCAAATTTTTTGGTTGGACAGAACTCTGGGAAAGTCAAACCCTAATCTGCTCCTGAACCAGCACTACAGAAATTCAGCTCCATATCCAGATTCGACATCTTGACCCGGCAAGATCTAAATCTTTTGTATTTCCATTTGAGGTTCTCAGTTAAGATGTCTCATCATACCAAGCTTAATGAAAAGCTTGAGGGAGCTAATAACTTTTGAGCCTGGAAGTATAGGATCTCCTTGGTCCTAGAAGAAAATGAGTTGGACTCCTACATCAATGAGGGGGTTCCAGTTCCAGAGGAAGATGAGGCTAAGGCCTTACACAAGAAGAAATTGGTCATGGCTAAGAGGATTATTGCTGATTCTATCAAGGATCACCTCATACCATAGGTGTCCTCCCTCAAGACACCTAAAGCTATGTTTGATGCCCTGACCAAACTTTTTGAAGGGAAGAAAATAAACCAGAAGATGACTTTGAGGAACCAGTTGAAGAATGTAAAGATCCAGAATGAGGAGACCATACAGTCATACTTTACAAGGGTCTCCCAAATCAAAGAATAACTTGAAGCAGTAGATGAAGAAGTGGATAATGCAGAAATTGTGATGACAACCTTGAATGGTCTCCCTAGATCATGAGATTCTTTCATCCAAGGAATATGTGCTAGAAAGAAGCTAATCAAGTTTAGTAGACTGTGGGAAGAATGCTCACAAGAAGAAGCTCGAATAGTAGCTCGAGAAGAAAAGATGGGAAATTAAGATCAAGCTCTCATAGTACACTCCAAGAAAGGCAGAAGGGAAAATCATCATCACCAAGGTAAGCATTCTCATCAGAAAGATAATTTTGTAAAAACAAAGAAGGATCTATCCAAACTCAGATGCTATACATGTGATGAAAGATGACACTTTTCTAGAAATTGTCCCATGGATAAGAATGGATCTAAGAAGAAGAAGAAATCCAAAAGAAGACATCATGCTCACACTGCTAAGGATGATGATCCTCCCACACTGCTAAGGATGATGATCCTCCCAGAAAGAGAGTAAAACAAGAAAGTGAAGACTCTTCAAGTGATGAAGAATATGTTCCGATCTCTGCTCTCACGGGAACTGTCACACATAGAAGCAAAGATTGGATTATTTACAGTGGGGCTTCCAAGCACATGACAGGATTCAAGGAATCCTTTGAGAAACGATCCGAACATAATTCACCCCATAAGGTGAAACTTGGGGATGACTACCAATATCTCATAAAAGGTAGTGGTGAATCCTCCTACAAGCTAGACTCTGGAAAGTCTATGGAAATGAAGAATGTCTTGTTTGTACCAGAACTAAAGAAGAATCTTCTCTCCATATCAGCACTGGATGCAAAAGGCATGAGGGATGCATTTGTAGATGGCCAAGTCCTCATGTGGCTAAGAGGAAAGACTATTAATGATGCAATAGTAATTGGAGAACAAGAAGGAGGATTATACAAATTGAAGGGCCAACCAGAACAAGCATTGGTTCATGACTCAGTAGAGACAAATGAAATTTGGCATAGAAGGCTTGCACATGTGCACTACAGAGCACTACCCCTTGCAAGTAAAGTTGTTGAAGGACTTCCAGAAATGTAGTCAAAACATGAAGGAGTCTGCAAAGGATGTGCGAAAGAAAAGAACACAAAGAAGACATTTCCAAGTAGCGAAAGAAAAGAAAAAGGAATCTTGGAATTCATTCACTCCGATTTATGCGGTCCAATGTCATCCAATTCTTTAAGTGGGTATGTATACTATGTTTCTTTTATTGATGATTTTTTTTAGAAGACATGGATATACTTTATGAATAACAAAGACGAAGTATTCAACAAATTCAAGGAATTCAAAGCTTTGATCGAGAACCACACTGAAAAGAAGATCAATACCTTTTGAACAGATAATGGTGGAGAATTCACATCAAATGAATTCAAAGAGTTATGCAAAGATTCATGGATTAAGAAGGAGTTATCCACTCCATATAATCCACAACAAAATGGGGTTATAGAAAGGAAAAATAGAACAATCATGGAAGCTGCAAGAGCAATGCTTCATGATCAAGATCTTCCCATGCATCTATGGGCAGAAGCTTCTAGAACAACGGTGTATGTACAGAACCGTAATCCACATAGAATACTTGAGAACAAGACACCTGAAGAAGCCTTTTCTAGCAAGAAACCAGAATTTAGCCATCTCAGAATATTCGGCTGTCCAGTGTACATACACATTCCGAAAGAAAAGAGGACAAAGTTAGATCCTTCAGGAAAGAAGGGTATATTTGTGGGTTACTCTAAAAGCTCAAAGGCTTACAGAATATACTTCCTAGGATTCAAGAAGATCGAAATCAGCAGGGACGTAACATTTGACAAAGACTCAGATTACAACAAATCTAGAAAGAGACCTACTAAAGATCTTGAAGAAACAGAAGCACCCAGAATTCATGACACAACCATGAACGGAGAAATTCAAGAAGAAGATCGAGAATTAGAAGAACCTCAAGAACATGTAGATCCACCTCAAGAGAAGAATCCTCACAAGAAGAAACCCGCTTGGGTACGAGAAGTTATCTAAGGTGCAGAAAGGTATGGGGCTCGAGAAGAGAATCACAGAGAAAGAAAGAGGACCAAGTCCTACTCCATGTATGTAGCTTTATTATGTGACTTCATCGATAAAGAACCTTCCAACTATGAAGAAGCGACATAAAGGAAAAAATAGAAGGATGCTATGATCAAAGAGTATCAATCGATCATGAAGAATGATGTTTGGGATGTTGTCCCAAGACCAGAAGGAAAGTCTGTTGTAACTTCAAAATGGATCTACAAGATCAAGCATGTTGCAAATGGCAACATAGAGAAATATAAAGCAAGATTCATGGCTCGTGGCTTCTCACAGAAAGAAGGAATAGATTATGAAGAAACTTTTGTGCCTATAGCCAGATACACATCCATCAGATCAGTACTTTCTCTGGCTATAGTGATGAAATGGAAGATACACCAAATGGATGTCAAGACTGCTTTCTTGAATGGTGTAGTGGAAGAGGAAGTGTATGTAGAGCAGCCACTCNAAGAAATCCCTGCACGGTTTGAAACAGGCACCCAGGACATGGTACGACAGAATTGATGGCTTTCTATCCAGTTTAGGCTTTACCAAAAGTAAAGCAAATTCCAACCTTTACTACAAGGTTGAAGATGGTAACCCAATGATACTCCTACTGTATGTAGATGATCTATTTGTAGCAGGTATGGATGGGTTGATTGCTGATACGAAGAGGAAGCTTGCTGCTGAGTTCTAAATGAAGGACTTGGGTATGATGCACTATTTTCTAGGCATGGAGGTGTGGCAAAATGTGGATGGAATCTTCCTTGGACAAGGGAAGTATGCAATAGAAATCCTGAAGAGGTTTGGGATGATGGATTGCAAGGCTATGACCACACCTATGGAATCGAACCTGAAGATATTGAGTGATGCTTCATCAGAAGCGGCTGATGCTATAATGTATCATCAAATGATTGGGTCCTTGATGTACCTGACGAACACGAGACTAGATATTTGCTTTGCTGTGAACACCTTGAGCCAGTTCCTGACAGATCTGAGACATGTTCACTTGATTATTGCAAAGCATATTCTGAGGTACTTGAGGGGTACAGTTGATTATGGGCTCAAGTATGAGGCGAATCAGAAGATTAACTTGGAGGGTTATGTTGATTCAGATTGGGCAGGTAGTGCCATTAATAGGAAGAGCACTTCAGGGTGTTGCTTCAGTATGGGATCAGGTGTGATCTCTTGGTTTCGCAGGAAGCAATCTTGTGTGGCATTGAGTACAGCTGAAGCAGAGTATGTCGCAGCTTGTTCAGCTAGTTGTGAGGTAGTATGGCTGAGGAAGCTACTGTCTTATTTATTTGATCTTCAGTTATATGCTACTTGTATATATTGCAACAACTAGAGTTGTGTGAAGTTGTCAAAGAACCCGATGTTCCATGACAAGTCGAAACATATTGAGATCAAGTAACAATATATCAGGGATATGGTGCATAAAGGAGCAATAAATCTCCAGTATGTAGCGATAGATGAACAGATAGCTGATGTGTTAACGAAGCCATTTTCCAGAGTGAAGTTTGAGTACTTCAGGGAGAAGCTTGGTGTTCTCCAGATCGAGGTTCCCTCCAAGGGGAAGTGATGAGTTCGTGCGCCATTCTGACATGGTGAGAGGATTGGTTCCTTCCATGGTCATATGTAAGGGCTGAGCCATTTTGTCATGGTGAAAGGATTGGTTCCTTCCATGTTAGATATGAGTGCTGAGCCATTTTGATGTGACTGTAGGATTGGTTCCTACATGATCAGATATAAGTGCTGAATGCCATTCTTGGAATGGAGGCACTTGGTCAGTTACCAGGAATACTCAGCTTGGTGCTGAGATGCCATTCTATGGGAGAATGGAGCCAGCTGGTCAGTTACCAGGAATACTCAGTCTAGGATTGAGGGCCATTTTGATGTGACTGTGGGATTGGTTCCTACATGATCAGATATAAGTGTAGGGACATTCTGATGTGACTGTGGGATTGGTTCCTACATGATCAGATATAACTACAGATCCATTCTGATGTCACTATGGGACTGGTTCCTACATGATCAGATATAAGTGCATATCCCTTTCGACATGTAGGTTGGATTGGTTCCTCACATGGTCGAATGTAAGTGCAGAGCCTTTCTGACATAGATGACTGGATTGGTTCCTCTCATGGCTAGATGTGAGTGCTGGGCCTTTCTGACATAGATGACTGGATTGGTTCCTCTCATGGTCAAATGCGATTGCTGGGTGTGCCTTTCTGACATGGTGTTGGATGTGTTCCTCTCATGGTTAGATATAAGTGCTGGGCGGGACATTCTGACTTAGGGTCAGATATAAGTGCTAAAGAAGACCTACATGGAGACTAGGCCTACAACCGACATGAAAAAGGGCTAACTTTGTAGAACTTCCTGTGACGAGAAGGATCAAGAGATAGCACCTGTGATGATGATCCAACAGAGATGTTCCAGAACCAGAGATGATCCAGATTGAGTGATGATCCAGATCCAGTGATGAAGATGACTAGAAGAAGAAGATGACTTGAAGAAGAAGATGACTTGAAGATGAAAATGACGAGAACTTGATGATGATTCAGATGATACAGAGAAGAAGATTTGTGCTAATAAATTGTGTCGAGAGAATACCTTCCTAGTTAAGAGGGAGTGTTTATGTAATTGTAACTTTGGAATGTATTCACTTGTATATCTTATGTATTGTACCCCGATGTTTATTTCGGGAAGTGTTTGTAATGTAATTGAGTCATGTCATGCCTTGATGTTTCTATCGGAAGTTTCTATAATGTAAACAAGTTATGTCAAGTCATTGTGGGTAACCCTCCTATTGATCAAGGGTTAAAGTCCCCACAGTTGTGGGGCCCTAGGGTTATTAGACTCTCCTAGTGAAGTCGGCCCTAGTGAGTTATTGTTAAGTCGAGAATGAGTATAAATAGAGAGTGAGACTCTCTATTTATCACACACTCACTCACACTCAGTTGTAGTGCATAGCTGAGGGAGAAGAAGTTGTTGGCTAAAGAAAGAGACTACTGCTGTTGGGAGATCATCTTACTGTTTTGGGGTTTTACTTTTGGTGCTGATTCTATCTCTAAGGAAGTTGTAGGGTTTTCTCCATTTATGGTTTCCCCGAGGAAAAACATTGTGTTCATTGTCTCTTGTGTTTGATTGCTGTGCTTGTTATACTCTCAGTTAAAAGATCCTAATATAATGCTAGCTTGAATGATAAAAGTATAACATCTGACAGTCATGTTGAGAAACCCATAATCCACATTTGAAAGGTAACCTCACGACCACTCAGGGAAAGGAACCCAACACACAAAGGTAAAACCCATAAGAACTAACGCTGAGATAAACTGCAGATACAAATCATGATGGTAAACTCGTAAGCAATCACACAGAGGTAAAACTGTGAGGGTAAACTCGTGAAAATACCAAGCAGAGAGCAGAGATCACGGTGGAGAGAAAACGCTGAGGAGCACTCAGTAGGCGAAGACACACGAGTAGAGAAGAGTAGCCGGAAGGCGAAGACATGCGCGGAGGTCAAGCTCGTGAAGTAAATCATAATACCATCTCTTCATCATAAGATGCAGCAAATCATAATGATATGTGGTTGAGCAATTGCATTGTGGGTGAAGTAATGTTCATCCACAATATACATCGAAAGAATCCTAGGTGCATTTTAGAATGCATATGGGGTCATAAGAGAGGTATCATGTCAATATACTAGGTAGATATATAAAGGGGTATAAAAAATGTAAATGAAAAAATGGATACATACAATATATAGTGAAAATAGGGGGTTTTT
>LPNX011200430.1:144649-160689 GCA_001517045.1 Pseudotsuga menziesii
AAAACAATTTTGGGAGGAATTTTCCAATATTTATTGAAATTAGGGGTATTGTTTCATATGCCACGAATGAACGTGCTATGGCATGGTTTTACTAAGTGATGCCCCCGTGGTAGCTTCACACAAATCCACGAGCTTTGTATCCAAAGCTTTTTCATAATTCGATTAACCTTAGATTATGTTTTTATTGGTTAAAGCATTTTTCATCAAACTTTTAATCATTTGAGATTTAAAATGAATTTTATTATGTCAATGAATGAATTTTACCACAAAATAATGATTTTTACTTATTTTGACAAATTGTTTTGATTGAATCTCTAATTTATATCATTAAACGTATTGATACTTCTCTTGAATTTAGTCTTTAACTGTAATACCATTTATTAAAATATTAAATTATTTAGTTAATTTATCCAAACAAAAATAAAATTTTATTTTTAAAATAAGAAATACAAGATTAAGATAAATAATACAATGAAGTAATTAAAATCATTAAAATGATTATACAAACTCTGAAATATACGAACATGGGACTCCCATAATCAATGCAGAACATAAGTTATAAATCCATGAGTGCTATAGTGTATAAATTGTCTTTTTATTTATATTATAAAATAAGATAATTAAATAATAATTATTTAAAAGTTAACTGCTTATATTAACCACTCACTTCTCCTCTGAAATGGAGTCATGAAAATATAATCTTCAAAATCATATTTGATTATAATTATAACCACTATTCTAAAATACAAATATGTGATTGTAATAGTATGTTTGTATTAATAATATTATTTGCATGACTCTTAATTAATATTATAATACAAACCAATATTATTTAGATGACTAAAATAATATTAATATAATATCAATGCAGAGTGTGTAAATTAAGAGTGGAGTGTGGAACGGTGGAAAGTGAAGAATTGCAAGTTTGAAAAGTCCGTAAGCCGACCAGAATCGAAAAACAGAAAAGCGTGAAAGTGTGGGAACCCTCTTTTGTAAGTGGAGGAGCCCACTTCGGCAATCCCAATCGGAAATCTAAAAGGTGTGAGAGTGCGGAAGACTTGTTTCTCATTGAGATATATTGATTTTTATTTTAATTAATAGTATTTTTTCTAATAATAACATTTCAAGTAAAAATACAGTTAAATTAAATTTAAAGATAGGTGTCTAAAGTTTAGATTAATTTTAATGTAAATATTCTAAAACAATGATTTAGAAACCTCTTAAATTGGAGTTGAGAGTTAACGAAATTATAAATAATTTAAATTTATATAAAAATAAATAAAAATTAACAGTTTAATTTTTTATGATTATTTAAAAAATATTTAAAAGTTAAGTGCTTATATTAACCACTTATATCTCCTCTGAAATGTAGTTATGAAAATATAATATTTAAAATCATATGTGATTCTAATCATAACCACTATTTTAAAATAAAAATATGTGATTCTAATTGTCTGTTTCTACTAATAATATTATTGACTCTTAATTAATATTTAAACACAAACCAATATTATTTAGATTACTAAAATAATATTAATATAATATCAATGCAGAGTGTGTAAATTAAGAGCCGAGTGCTGAACCATTGCAAGTTTCAAAAGTCCGGAAGCCCACTCTGGCATCCCCAAACGGAAAGTGGGGGAACCCTGCTTCGTAAGTGGAGGAGCCGAATTTTGCAATACGAACTGGAAATCAAATATCGAGAAGGTGTAAGAATGCGTAAGACGTGTTTCTCATTGAAATATATTGATTTTTATTTTAATAAATAGTATTTTTTAAATAATAATATTTCAAGTGAAAATACAGTTAAATTAAATTTAAGGATGGGTGTCTAAAGTTTAGATTAATTTTAATGTAAATATTCCAGGACAATGATTTGGAAACCTCTTAAATTGGAGTTGAGAGTTAATGAAATTATAAATAATTTAAATTCATATAAAAAAATAAAAAATTACAGTTTAATCTTTTATGATTATTTAAAAAATATTTAAAAGTTAAGTGCTTATATTAACCACTCACTTCACCTATGAAATAGAGTCATGAAAATATAATCTTTAAAATCATATGTGATTCTAATCATAACCAATATTTTAAAATACAATAGGACTCTAAAATCATTGGCTGCCAGCCGAAGAAATGCGGTCATAAATAAACAACAAGGATTATTTCCGAGTCAAAAAATATATAATGCGTAAGAAAATTGGAAATTTGAAACACAACCAACAATACTAACATTGGAAAACCTTTTCTCTCCATCCCCATATACAATAAGAATTTGACTTCATCCAGTGAAAGAAATCACTGCTTACTACCAGCATTTCCCAGTGGATTCACCTGCCATACCAAGCAATGAAAGGAAGTATGAAACAAAAAATCATGCTCTAAAATTGTTCCTTGCATTACATCCGATGGTACAAGACATGCAACGAGCTTACCTCCGCTTTTTTTCTTACATGCACTCAAGGACGCCACTGCCACCATGGACAGTTGCAAGTTGTTGAACTCCGAGCAACTGAGCGATAAATTTTACAATCAAGGACAAGTGCGAGGCCACGTGGCTACCAAAACCCTCGCACCCAACTACGAAGCAAAATTATGAACCGAAAACTTTGCCAAACATTTGCTAGCAAATTCAAGTTTTTTGGTCAAGATTCGGTGATTCCATGAGGAGAAGGAAGCACCCTGAAGGCACATTGAGTTGGGGCGCATTGGTAAACCAAATCATGGTAATTTGTGGAAGGTTCAAATATAGTTGAAGGGCACGAGTTGCATTTTGGAGGAGGCATGCTATACAAGAATAGTTTGGGGTTAACAAGGTCACACAATATCTTGATCTAAACCGCTGGAGAGTGCCCAATTGGAGGAAATACTCTAGGTTCATCTTATTCTCTAACTCTATGTTCATTTTATTCTCTAACACATTATACAACCTGACGAGTACTCTAAACAATTCTCTTTTCTTTATAGGTTGTATTTAGGGGCTACTTTTACTCCAAATGTAGGAGTGGGGGGAATGAGTGTGCATCTATCAAATGAACACTCACATGCAAATACATCATAAGGAAAAAGAAGAGAGTACTACTAACAATTATGTATAAATCCCTAATTATTAGTCATACATTTATTCAAAACAACCTAATTTCTAGTTAGTAATTCATTAACAATATAACTACTAGTTGGTGGTTCTTAGTTTAAACATTAAAACTAAAAAGTTTGCTCTCTAAATATCACTTGGAAATACTCTTTGTTCCTCAAATTCTGCATTTGAAAAATTCACATTTACTGCTAGAACCCTCACCCTCATAATGCATATGAGGGTGGGGTTGGGGGTGGTAATTTTGCATCTGTCAAATAGACAAATGGTCACTCACGTGCAAATACATCATAATAATAAAGGGAGTACAACCAAACATTTATGTATATGACCCCAATTATTAGCCATATATTTATTCAAAACAACCTAATAGCACTATGTTTCACTATCTAAAGAAAGACTTTTTCTTCGCATTATATTGAGAAGCTAAAAACCTACCTCAGGTGTACCCTCCTTGCAATGACCAATAATAATAGTATTGAAGACCGAAGCATCCTGAGAACCCTTTTCAAACAACTTTCTAAATATATCTTCTGCTTTTTGAGTTTGGTCTTGTTCACAAAGATATTTGAGCATGGGATAGTAAGTATCGAAGGTAGAGTCATTACTTCTCGAATATGGTAAAACACCCTTCTACAAAATATTTTCAAAGACCTCAATCGACTCATCAAATTTCCCTCTATAGAAAATTCCTACAATCAAAGTGTTATAAGTTGCAAGATCAGACAAAATTGCTAACTTACCCATTTGATCCAGAGTATCGATTGCCTCTTCCATGTTTCTTGATTTGTAGTGACCATTTATCAATGCATTAAACAATGAATCATTGGTCATAAAGTCCGGTTTAAACCATCTTAGTTAGAATCTTCTCAACCTTATTTATTTTTTGGGCCTCATGAAGACTGAGGATCAGAGTAATATAGGTGACACGATCTGGATTCACCCCCTACATCACCATCTCTTTAAAATATTCTAATGATTCAACATCATGGTGCTCTTTGCAGTAACCTTTGATCAATTTTGTATATGTTATCACAGTCGGAGCAAGTTCCTTTTCCTTAATCTGATTGAATACCTTAACGACATACTCCAATCTCCCTACCCTACAAAACCCATCAATGAGGTTATTAAATGTAACAATCGTCGGATTGGACCACTGACGATCATATCATTCAGAAACCTATGAGAAACATCCACTTTTGACAACACACAAAAGCCTTGTATACGAATATTGTAGGTGAACATATCGGGCTTAAGACCGTCTTCCAACATCCTATTCTAGTATCACTTGGCCATGTCAGTCCTCCCACTCCTTATCAAAGCACTAAAGTAATTATTATACACCAATACAGTGTGCTTCACGCCCAATTCCTTCCTTTTATCAAAGGTATTAACAAAATCCATTACAATCCCCATCTTTCCATAGCTCTTGACCAAGATGTTGAAGCTATCATCATCCATTGGACTCCTTTGTTGGGAATTTCAGACATGAGGGTCCTTGTAGCATTGAGTTTCTTCACCCACCCGAGGATTTCAATGATGGTAAAGTATGTAAACCTATTATGTTTGAATCCAATTTTCTCGGCCCAATTGAAAAGAAAATAGGCTTGTTTTGTAGTTTCTACTTATTTAAGACTTTCATCACTATGTCATGGTTTAATCTTGGGACTACAAGTTTCATGGTGTATTATAATCTAGGGTTCCAATTCCTACTAGCCATGATATGACATATATTAGCAATTGGGTCTGTAGGGTATTTGGACTTATCTTTTTTTACTTTGGGTTTTATGGTGTCCTCGGTTGCTTGACCTGCTTCTTCTTATTCTGCCATTTCAGCAACACTTGTTGGAGTTTCTAAGCTTAGGGTATCCTCTATCATCTGTTCTTCACCTGTATCAACACTAATTACTGCTGTCATAGAACGAAGTCAGTGTGGATCCACAGATGTGAGAGATCCTCCCTATGGGAATAATCCCGTGAGGGACATTCACAATCCTTGCTGATAACATGTTGGGTAGTGATGTTATGGCCGAACTCCTAGCATATTTGGATATTGAAGCCATTTTCAGCGCTCGACTAGATGATAAAGAGATGGAACAAAGGGGAATTTTGTTAACAAACCGATCCATGTGTTCAAAACATGCCTGGTGACCTTTGCTTCCCCTTAACATGGTAAGGAATCGATGATTGATTTGTTAAAAATGGGTGTGCGTAGACTGAAATAAATTTATGAAAAATATAGGATTGATTTGAGCTCATATCCATCAAATTAAATTGATTTAGCCACAACTTGAGCCAATGTGACCACGAAATGGATATCGATTAAGGACTGATTTGAGCTCATGCCCACCAAATTAACTTGCTTCAGCCACAACTTGAGCCAATGTGACCACATAATGGATATTGATTGACTTTGAACATGTGACCTCATTGAAAATAAAAAAACTACAATTCAAAATAGGTGCATATTCAATAGTGGTGGATTCTCTACCTTGTTGGGTGGATTTTCTAGTTTGAGAGATAACACAGCATAGTTTGAGGACTAGGTCCCCCTCGCTAAAGGTGCATGGGTGGATGTGGGAGTCATAATGAGACTTTGACAGAATTTTGGCTGCTTTGATCATTTGGAGAGCAGCACGATGGTCCTCATTAGTATGTTCAAGCGTAAGTAGGAATTTCTCTAATGGTGAAGTATCAGGGATAAGTTCGACGACAATACAGAGCGAAGGAATCTGGAATTCGATGGGAATAATCGATTCCACACCATGGACTAGGTAAAATGGGGTAAAACTGGTGGTGGTTTCAAGGATCTCTCCGTCATCACAAAAATGATGCTAGGATAGATCAGGTGGATCTTCCATGGTCAACAAGGAGGAAGGACTATTGGAAGTAGAGATCATGTAAATGGTGTCGGTTGTGTCCAAGAAAGAAACCAGAGGGTGGATCTCCTCAAGCATGGTAATTTCGTACTCGTGGGAATTCATGCAAAGGTCACTAAGTAGATACTGGTACTCATTTGGGAAATGGTGTGAATAATGAACATACATGCCACAAACTGCACCTGGATGGTTGGTTCACAACACCTTCCTCTTCACCACAGGTATGTTTGGTACAATGACAACTGGAGCATCATTAGTCTTGACTACAATGCTCATGTGGATGCGAAGGATAGGAAAATCAGGAAAATTCTGTGTCGCATGTCCTTGAACATAACATAAAACACATGTAGGAGGAGGACGTGCTTTTGTCATCGCTTTGGGAATATTTCCCCTAGTATTCTTGGGAGGAGGGGGGCAGGAGAAGCAACAGGAGTAGTCATGCATGTCCCAAGAGGTGGGTGTGACATCATCTCAATAGGTTGGACAAGAGTCAACACAATCTAGGGAATCGAGGGCAGGGTAGGTTGATCCAGGTACCACACAATAATACCCAAATTGAAACTAGGAAAGTTGAGAGTAGCCATGGCAGGCTTACTTACGATGTTGGATGATGAAAAGAGGAAGGGAATCATATGGACAAGGAATGAACCCCAATAATTCCTTGAGGTCTGCGATTGAGGTTGCAATTGAGGTTGCAAGGAGGTTAGAATGCTACCAAATGTGATAGTGCACAAATCAGATATATCAGTCGATGAAGGAGGAGGGGGTAAGGATAAAAAAGTGTTTGTCATAGGAGCATTGTCAAATAAGCCTGGGCCAATGACAAGAAGTGATGGTATGGACACGTTGTCGATGGTAGTGTCGATAATGGGAAGGATGTGTTCCAGTGTGGCTGGCCCCTTTGTATCTTAGTACATTAGTTGGTCCATGGTCATGATCTTCCCATTATGAGGGAACATCAAGAGTCAAAAGACGGTAGAGGAAACGACTCGCATTGCATACATGTAACTAAGTCGTAGGAGGAGGTTATAATCGAGTTGGGAATTGACAACCTTAATGTAAATCAATACTATTTTTCTAGATAAATCAACAAGGAAATTCATGAGAACGCCTTAGGGTTGAGCAGAATGACTATCATAGGTGCGAAGAGCGGTGGCAGAAGGTTGAAGGGTTGGGGATCCGATTTTCTGCCAAACAAAGGTTGACATAACACAAGTGGATGCTCCCTCATCAATTATGCGTCGATGAATGACTAAATTTTGAATTGTGACCAGAACTTGGAAGGCGACGGATGATGGCATATGGGGTTCTCCTTGATCTAGGTCGAAGGTGATCAACATAGAATCACAGGGATCGATGACACCTAACACGGATAGCAACGCTTTAGATTGTGAAGGACATGATTTGAGCACTTCCAGAGCAAACATGGTTTTGGGAGACTCGACCAAATTGTCAACAATACTGTAGTTGAGCACAACTTTGGCAGTGGAGTTGTTCATGAAATGATGTAAAGAGAACCACAGGACTTTGGAAATCCTGTCTGTAGGAGGTCTCGACAAATGCAAAGACATATCAGGAGTGGTGGAGGTAGATTTCGCAGATGGATCAACAGTTTTCATGGTGGAACCATATTGGTTTCGTTAAGTCTAGGGGTTGGCATTAGACAATAACATCAGGAGGTGATGGACACCAGGATTAATGGGTTGAACCAAAGAGGTGGTTGTGGGAGTTTGAGGTACCAAGGGCTGGGTTGCAACCATTCCTTGGTTTGGAAGGGGGTTTTTGAGCACCATAGGTGGAGGATTTGGTGGTACTGGGTTTGGCTGAGTTGGAGAAACCCCATTGGAGCCACGTTGACTGTTATTTTGAAGTAACTGGTGGACACGATTCAAGTGTGGACACTGATGGGTGTAATGGCCATAAGTTTTACAAATGACGCACGTATGGTTAGTCCACAATTGTGGGTTCTTCCTAGGTCAAGCGGGACACTAGGGATTCTGTGCAGAGTCAGCGTCGTTATTGTTTGGAGGGTTGGCTTGTTGGAAACCTCCTTGATTCTGGTTGTTACCCCGATTCCTACCTCTCTTATTCCTTCCCTGCCCTTATTGGTTATTGGGTGTGGGTTGGTTAGGGAGGTTTTGTTGTGCGTAGACATGTCCTGTAGGAGTAAGAGGAGTTGGGGATGGATTCAGAGTAGGTTTCACAGGTTGAGAATAATAGGAAAGAGAAACTAGTGGTGCTGCAAATTCGGGCATCTGGACATGACATAGTGTGCCGAACAAGTCGGTGCATGAACATGAGGAGTTAGTGCAGGAGGCGCATAGGAAGAGGTGGCTCTAGACCGAGTCGTTACATGTGAATAATTAAAGGCATAACTGGGTTGGACAACACTATAGGTGTGACCAGAATGGGGTGGCTTGACAAGAGAGGTCAGATAAAAATGAGGATGTTGTGTAACAAAGCCTATGAATCCATCAATAGCATGGGATTCCCCCAACGTATCTCGATGTGAGGATCCGACATGGGGAGAATCGGGTATAATGGTATATAAGTAACCGCATTGGGCATATATAATATCGAATTATTGATGCTTAAGGATGGCTTCATCCTCGGTCTACGGGCGCTCAGACGCAACATCCTTATCTATGGGGGGTAGTAAGGTTTTGAGGAACCAATCTAGGAAAATCCTATCATCCAACTGGATCTTACATAGGCTACAACGATGACTCCATTCATGGATATGATCTGTGATATGGGTAGTTTTGTTTTGTCTACATGATAATAAGATTTCCACACCCTCATCATAACGGACGGGTAACTAGAAGTATTGAAGGAACATGGAGGCTAACGAGGAAAAGTCGGGGTAAGTGGCATGAGGTGATTCAATATACCACTTGTCCGCAACAGTAGTGAGTGTGCGATGGAATAACCTCATCTGAATGGACTCATCCACTATGTTGTTAGATGAACACCATAAGTGGAATGACATAATGTGATATTGGGGATCATCTCTCGCTTTACCCTCAAACTTTAGGGACTCTCTGAGGGAAGTTTGGTAGGCATAGGAGGCCATTGTGTGTTATAACAAATGGGTTCATTGGTCAACTATTCCAAATTAGGCAGGTTGAGAATAGCCATAGAAGGTAGGATAGAATCGAGAATGAAGCGGGGAGTGCTAGCATTGGTGTCGATGATGGTAGGGATGTAGTTCTCATGTGTAACTAGGGGTGGGTAAGGTTGACTTCCGATAGGAGGAATAGTCATTGGAATGGTAGGAATAGTCAGAATGGAAGTGGAAGGACCACTGCCCCCAGATATAAATGATGGAATGGTTGGAAACCCGGTGGTTGGAGTGGGGCCACCAATAGTGGGAAGCAGAAAATCAACAATGGGTGCATCCATGGAGGTGGGTCACAATTTTTGGCAAAGAAATTAAAAAAAAACAAAATGCTCACCCTCGATCGAGCTATTAATACCTCGATCGAGGGTTTAATAAGCCCTCAATCGAGGTTTTGTAAAATCCTTGATCGAGCTTTTGTAAAACCCTCGATCGAGCTACCAACCTCGACCAAGCTGCTGTAACCTCGATCGAGCTCCTGCACAAGGGATGCCCACCTTCGCCTTCCACCATGATGTCGGATCCCAGAGGTAACACCCAAAACTTCTAATTTGAAATTAAAATGAAACGTTACTTTGTTTTTTTTTTAATGTTAGTTTGAAATTTAATTTTTTTATTATTATTGATGATTGTAGGTTTTTTTTTGTCTAATATGTTTGAAATGTGTGCCGACAACCAAAAATGTTGTCGGATTTTTATAAAATCGTAATTGAAATTTGTTATTTATTTTAAATTTAATTTTTTTTGTTTTATACATATTTTTTCAACCGGTAGCGTTTATGCTGCCGGTTTAATTTTTAAATGTGTGCCCGACAAGCAGAAATGCTGCCCAAATTCAAATTTGTTAAGTTTAAAATTTAAATTTATAGTTTGTATAAATATTTTTATTCGGCGACGTTTATGTTGCCCGTTTAATTTTGAAATGTGTGTTGGGAAAGCAGAAATGCTGCCCAATTTTTTTCAATCCTCTGAGAATACAGGGAGGATTGAAAAAAATACAAACACTTGACGCAAGACAATCATGAACTTTAAACATGCGGAGACATTTATCTAAACATGTATAGTTTACTTTAAATATTTTAATATATATTCANGCACAACCATTCATTATAGAGATGGAATTATATTGCATATATGTAGATCAAAGATGCCGCACAGTGAGCCTATCCATGTGATTGTCCAAAAAACTTCACAAAGTGTGTGTTCAAAACATCTAAGACCATGGGTGGTGTATACTCGGACATACTGATTACATATTAATAGACAAAAAAACATACAGCCAAAACTAAGGAGACTAGATTAAGGGTTGCCTCTGACATTTCCTGGTTGAGCTACGGACTCCTCCTCCATTGGAAGCACTGCTTCAGTAGTGACTGCGTAAACTATGCTGCTTTGATTCATGGCCATGAAGTGTTGGAGGTCTTCTTAGATCCTGTCGACTTTACACATAATTTCTCGCAGATTACTTTCATTATCATCGATGCGGGCATCATGATTGCTAATCTGAAGGGAAGTATAACTCACAGTTTCGCCCATACTTTTCACCTCCTGAGCCATTTCCTTGTTATCCATGACACTTATTGCAAGCATTTCATACAGTCTTCGAAGATTCTTTTTAATGTCCATAATACCTGCGCTTTCTCTTGCCTGTGCCATTCTATTTACCTCTATCGAAAAGGCTGATTCGAGCGAAATTGTTGTGGGTGGTAGAACTGACAGGGTCACAAACTTCATTCACAGCCTGCAGATGGATAATACAAAGGCCGAGCGCAAGAAGCTCATGTTGCAACGAAAGGTTGCCTTGATTACAACAAACCAAAGTTCCCACCGCGCCTTCCTGCCACCCTGAGCAGTGGCAGCCTAAAACCAGGGTCCGACCCAAATTGCCCGAAGGTTTGGAAGAGTCTGAGCTGAGAGTGACAATCTTTGACACCATGAGAGAGCTACACGAGCAGGGGGAAAAGGCTGCTAAAGCAAGCCGTTCCTTCAATACAGAGCGAATAATAGGGAGAGCCTGTCACGGGAGGCCTTGCAACCCCCCTTCTCCGATGCCTGAGACAACCTTCAAGAGGATACGCAGAGCTTCATGTAACCTGGGACCGAGAATTGAAATGGTATGGAGAGCCATATCACTTCCAAGAGAAGACATGGAGCTAGGAGCGTGCGAGGAATAAATTCCTTTAACTCGCAACTTGGAGACTTTTAATGTAGCAGTGTCCTGATGGTGGAGGGATTGATGAGAAGGCCACGCGGCGAGGGGCAAAGTACTATGAATTAAATGAATGGAGCTGGCAGATGGCATTTCGAGGTGGAGGCCAGCTGCTAAGGGACGCTGAGTGACGGAGAAGGGGATGGAGGGGGGAAAAAGGAGATGGGAAGGGGGGAGGAGAAAGGAGGGGGTGAAGAGAAATGGGAGAAGAGGTGAGGGGGAGAGAAAAATAAAGAGGAGGAGAGAAAGGGGGCCAAGGAGACTAAATGAGATAGGGGAGGAAGGATTGTTCGAAGAGTTGATCCTCAAACTTAGCCCATTCTTGAGGTTCTTACTTTCTTTGAGAAGATGATGTTGATTGGAGAAAATCCGAGACCTCATTAAGGAATATATTTGATGGTGGGAGGATTCCCATTTTTCTTGTAGTGACCTTGCGGGAGAGGGGCCCCTAGATTAGCCATTTTATCCGCTGCAGAGTTGTTGAGCCAGAGAATGTGAAGAAATTCATAGGACTTGTGCATAAGGAGCTTAACTTTATTATATAAGCGTCGACAATTGACAGCTCCCAAGGAGTATCCATTGATCATCTTGGAGATAACGTGCTTTGAGTCTCCAAAAATGAGAACCTTCCGGTAATTTTGAGAATGAAGGAACTGCAGGCCTTGAAGAAGAGCCAGCCACTCTACCTCATTGTTGGTTCTATTCCCTAGTCCCCAAGCGAAGTTTAATTCTATATGTCCTCCGGGATCCAGAAGGATCCCCCCCGCTCCTGCCACCCCTAATTAAAATAAAATTATTATATTACTTCATAGTTATATTTTTTATAAATAAATTTTCATAATAAAATAAGATATGTATGTTTTGATTTAGTAGACATATTTTGATTTTAGTTTATTGAAAAGTGTACAAGTATGTATTTTTGTTTTTTTGAAGCTCAAACGTATTATGAAAATGTTGATTTTTTTTTTATATTTTATTTATTTTTTGAAGGATTTCTTTTTTAATAAATTTAAGTTTGTAAAATTGAAAAAAAAAATCAAATTAAAAAAAATAATAGAAATTCATGATTTAAATTTATTTAAAGAATATTAAATTAAAAAATTAATAGAAATCTATAATTTTTAAGAAAATTATATTTTTGATATTTTTTAGAAAAAACATATAGATTTATATTCAACATTTTAAAAATCATAAATTATAAATTTAAAACATTTTAAAATAATAGTAAAATATATTACTAATACAATATATAAATTTATACATTAAGACGTTGACATTTTTCATCCAAGATAGGTTAGTCAGGATAAGTTAGTATTGTCCTCCTTATTGCCCTAGCTTATGAGAATAGCCATGCCCATTCATCAATCCATGGAGATTTGCATCTAAACGTCCTCCTTGCCATTACGATTTTATGTGAAATCTATGTATTTCATTCATTGCATTAATAATATGTTCCAGTGGTTTACAATTGGTCTTGGGCAATAAATAAATGAGTAAGCACAATAAAAAAAGCATAGGGCATATACTAAAATACTAAGTCTCTCTTTATCTCGTTAATCCCCATATGTGAGGTTCAATTTGCAACAGATAAATATTGATGGCAATAACAACAATAAGGTAGCCATGGCAATAACAACAATAAGGTAGCCAAGTTCCATGCATTCATTAGCTAATAGATCTGGGTGTGGGCACATATATTATTCTACATACTACAACAATAGTATACTATCAATAATAAATTATATCAAGACATAACGCATATCTACGTTTGTTTCAGTTTTTGCTAAAGTTAGCATAAAACCATAGGGGAGGGATAAGGCTGCTATGATATATTTTCGAGATAGGTAGACATGTTGAACATATTATTGTATCTTTTCTGAATATCCTTGATGAAATGGTTGACTTGTACCTAGTGGAAAAAAATAATATCGACATAAATTATGTGTATAGGTAAAGTTTAAAATAAATTGAAATGGAAAGTTAGAGACTGAACTACTGGATTGGGATCTGAAAAGTTAGAGCTTCAAAATTTAAGCGAAAACCATGAGTCCCAAGAACACTTTTGCATTCACACACATGACATGAATGATCAAGCTCAACTATCTGTGAAGAAAACATTTGCATGTGTCATTTCCTTATTGATTGTGCTGACACCCATGATCCTTTTCCCATTATTAATGTGCACCATGTGATGATATATTAATTTCATCTCAAATATACATCTTTACAATTGACATATTTATCATTTATCTTATCTTATATGCTGATTGCATTTATTATGCCTTATTTCATGCAGAAGCATCTCTACATTGGGGTTCTTTGATTCGACGAAGGCACAACACTAGCAGATCTGCGACAATTCCTTGCCCCAGAGGCCGACAGAGGACTCGTAAGTATACAATTGCACATGATGTACTCTTTTTTGTTAGTTAAACAATAAATTAAATTGTTTCACATGTTTATATTTAATCATATTGTGTCTCTATTTTCACAGGTTCTCCTAGGCGTTCTGCGCTGACACATGCTCTTTCTAGGGAGATGAGCGGCAACCACATTGGCAGTTTCTTTGTGCATGTGAGCGGCGAGGATGATGCTATTGGTGTCGGTGGGGAGGTTCCCCATGAGTCAGGTACATTAAATGCATATATATTTTTCTTTTAGTTATCAGTACCTTTAATTTATATTGATTTCAATTTCACCTACAGTTGATGTATGTATTTTGACTGAAGCTTATGTTTTCATCTAATTTTCAAGTGCTGTGTAGGAGGGCCTCGACTCTTCCGAAGAAGCATCATGGGAGGATGAGATCACACGTATCATGCTACAATACATTACCAATCAGCGTGACAATTTGTGGGTTAACGTCTGAGAGATTTCAGAGCACTCTCCCGCATCATGTTTGATGTGGATGATGTTAGAGGTAGTAGACAATATACTGAAAGTTTATAGGTCCATCGGACCATTGAGTTCTCTTTGGGTCAGTACATGTCAGAGAAGAAGGGCTACAGTGAGGGGTCCTGATAACTGGGCCACAATGAAACATGCAACAACTAGCCATGATGTAAAGGGAACATTATTTGATATCCCTCCTGACCGCGCTATTGGTCAATTGCTTAGACTCAAGGAGTTTAAGCTATAGGCTGCAGCTCCTTATATATACCACAGGTTTATTAGAGCGTGGGGCATGTTTCTCCACCATGAACAGGTCCCACTATACTTTGAAAAACATATATATGCAGAGTTTTTCCTAGACATGCACCCAGATTAAACTAGCACACCATCGAGCTTCTATGGTGCTGGTGGGGGACGTAGTCATGCGTGTCCTGGGGCTAGGAGAGACCCTAGAGCTCAGCCAGAGCTAGATCCTTTGGTAGGTCATCCTGCTAGGACCATGCCTAGGATAGATGATGTAGCTAGTTCATCTCAGCTAGATTATGAGGAGCGAAGTGCATTGGCAGAGTCGACATGCATGACGATGCATGGTACCATGATGGCTGTGCAGGCAGAGAGACAGAGAGCACCCACTACACCTGCAGAGCTTGAGATAAAATGGGTGACCGATGATGTTCTCAACATTATTGACCTTGACACATTGATGCATTATTCTATCATGGGCCGCGATGCATATTTTGAACTACATCATAGATGCAGGCCTCGACTGATGGGACAGGTATATCTTTATTGTCATCATTTGATCAAGTCGTCATTTGATTGTCATGATTGCAATGTATTCTCTAATGAATCATTTTTTTAACTAATAATTTGCTTTGTGTTAGACCTCCATGCAAGAGCCTAGTTTCATGGAGGTCCTTTTTGGTAGTGATGCATCTGTTTTAGGTCCCGTTGCAGTTCCGCCTACCCACGTCTATGAGTTATGTGTTAACTGTCATCCTTGATTGGAATTTCTAAATGAGTCAATTGTTGAACATGTAATATTTTGGTATAATCTAACTTTCGTCATTTATCTTGCTCATATTGTACAGGATAGAGGCAAGGGTGTTGCATAGGATTCTACACAACCCCGCTTGAGTCCTACTTATGGCACGCCAATCGACGAGGTACTAGTTATTTATGTTTGAATTGTTTGCATTTTTCTGTATATAATATAATTTACATGTTGAAATTGTAATTCATTAATGTAACTATTTTCATGTCATGTGGAAACAAACGCATACACAGGCAGTTGTATATGACGGCGTTGAAGCCACCGTGATGTTTACGGATGAGTGGATAGCCACTCATCAGTCAGGTCCTGATGAAGGGTCGTCTTAGCAACCCATCTTCCCAAACATGACACTCAACTCGAGTGAGGTGAGTTCATAGATAGATATGTTTCGTATATATATATTTTTAATTTTTTGTCACATTCTACATATAATTTAAATATGTGTTATGTAATTGACTTGCAGAGTTCATGGTTTCAACTTTTGCAGTTTTCAAACCTGGACAATTTTCTTCGTGATTTGCATAATCTAGCTGGCGGTAGTGTAGCTGACGGTAGTGGCCATGATGGTCAATCTCTCGATCAATGGCATAGGAGTGATTTGTAGATTGTTATTTGTTAACGTTATTATTTTGGACTTTATTATTTTGTACTTAATGATTATCGATATATATACATACATACATACATACATGTATGTATGTATGTATGTATGTATATATATACATACATACATACATACATATATATATATATATATATATATATGTATGTATGTATGTATATGTATCTATATA
>LPNX011200437.1:0-36551 GCA_001517045.1 Pseudotsuga menziesii
GAAGTTGTAATTGCATTATCATGAGCTTTTCCTGCCTCATTAAGCCTTTTGCCAGCTTCCCTGACTTTGAGTATCAGCCATATAGCACGAGCTTGTCTCATGTCTAGCCACACAGAGCCATTTTGTGTATCCTTTCAAGCTTGATTCCCTATTTTTTCTGGGAGGGGACTTTCCCTCAAGTGTCACTATCCTACACATGTGTCCTTGCATTGAGCATAGGTATGTTCCTCTTCTTGGAACTAGTTTGTTTGTCCCTTGACACTCGTCTCCTCCTAGTTTCTAACTATAAAGAATTTTTATTCTTTTTCAAGATCTTCAAAATATTTGAAAAAGTCCAAAAAAAAATTCAAAAAACCAAAAAGCTGGACAAGAAAAGATGTTATCTTTGGAAGCAGTCGAATCATGTTTCCTTTGAACAGAGCACTATATATCACATCCATTGGTTGGGTTAATAGTTTGACTTTAGGAGTTGTACTCGTTTCTTTGATTTTATCTCCATCGACTGGTTAAGCTTCCAGTCCCTATGGAGCCTCTGTCAATGCCTCCTGTGTCGCAAATATGTCCCGGTTTTGTATATCGAGTCTATGCTGCCTACATTCAGTCACCATTCACCTTTATGCTCTTGTTCAAAGGAATTTGAAACCTGAGTCAGCCATTCCTCAGTTATATTGACTTTGCATGTAGGTCAATCCTGGTACTGATACTGGTTCGTGCACCTGATGATCGAGTCCTTCCACGTTATACAGCTTTGTTGAGTACCTCGTGTTGGATGATGGGGGATTCATTAATTCCCTCCTCCTAGCGTATGTCATCCCATCGACTTTAGATCATTTATTCTGGGATAGGAATCTCAAGTCATTTTGAGTTCCTTGAGACTTGTAGTCATTAGTGGTAGGTTCTCTCACCATCGATAGTTTTTGGGAATACATCAATGTCCCCTGATCTATGGATCCTCTCAAGTGTTTGACCTCGACACATTTATTCACACTTATTAGTTTGCACTCTAGTACCTTGATTCCCATTTTCATTAGCGATGGGTGATCTCGCGTCTATTAACGGTATACATCAATGACCGGTAATCAGATGATGGACTACTATGTTTGACCTTGACACCTCTATTCACATAGTAGGACATGTACTCGTATCGATTTATGTAGAGGACCTTCCAGACTGGTGGCATCTCATATATGCTACATCCTTAATCGTTCCATTGTTCATGAGATTTAAGCTCTCGTGACTTGATTCCAGTATATGTCAGATATTTCCAGCCATTATGGAGATCTTAATCCATTATATATCTTCATTTTTCATGGAGATCACAATCCTTTGTATATCTTCATCATGGAGATTCTGGTTTATTTATATTATACGTGGTGATGACCACACATGTCATTTTGTATCATGACAATTCATGGCCATTGTACTCTTGTGTATCCGGGACTGCTATATGTACTTGCAATTATGTGCAGAGTTTGATTATTGTATTATACTATTGGATGGCTGGTTCTTCCACCTGGTTCTTCATCACTCCACTTCTAGGATGGACTTATAATGTATTTCGGCCATCGTATCACCCATATGACCTCACACATTAGGGGGCATCTGTTATAGCTGATTTTACCACACATGGTAGATCACACTTTTATGGCAATCCCTGTCCCTTTGCAGACTCTTTAGACCCCATGGACCATTTTTGTACCTTTTATGTTTCCAAGATCATCCCTAAAAACATGCAATAATTGCCATATGGGACTTTTAATCCCTTTCTCGTGTATATATGTGGATTTACCCTTAAACCCGTGTACATCGGGATGTGTGCAAATGGCCAAATGATTTTGGAGTTTTCCTTGATGTGGATCTGAGTCACTTGTCTCTTGGCCTTCCATATGCCTTGCGATCGCTTGGATTCAACCTTCCATTACCCCATTGAAGAGCTATATAAGGAACCCTTTGGATACATTGAAGGGAGAGGAATTGAAGAGCAAGAAAACTATAGTCCATTGTTGTGGGAGCTTATACTTGAGGCTGCATCCCTTTGTCCCTTGGAGAACTTTGTGTTCTTCCCAAGATTTTCTTTTTCTTGTGAGCTTGCTATCGAGAGATGGAGGATTGAAGTGGTGGAGGACCAAGTGGGGGACTTAGTTTCTTCAATTCGCAAACGTGCCGAGAGAGGTTGTCACTATTGTAATATTTGTTTTATATCAATAGAGATATCTTTTCCTATCCAATAATGTGTATTTAAAGCAGTATTTTATCCATGGATGTTTGTAAATGCTTATATGTTATTGATTATATATGCTAGAGTAGGTCTAACAAAATTATATATAGCATGCTTGTCTTGTTTGCTGAATGTTGAGGAAGCAAATTTCTAATACAAGCGAGAGTGGAAAAGCTCAATGGGGATCTACATCAACCATCTGCAATAAGGTACGAATTGAGATCCTTTAGTGTTAGATGTTTGTTTTCTCTTGCATATAGGGAAGGATTGATTTCTGGAGTTAATATGTCTATTATGGTACCCCAAGCCATAGGAATTTATCTCCTTAACAGGTACACTCAAATGTGCAGTGCCTGTAGACCTCACAGAGTGTGCATGGTTGGTTTGTACGCAACGGGGCGTTACGTCTTGGTGCATTTAGTCATGGAATATTTTGGGTTGGCCAGTTTTCCACGGCATTGTTGGGAGGGTTTGGTTGTTGACGGCCTCCCTGTAGTTGATTGTTTCCTTGGTTCCAGGGTCGGTTATTCCTAGCTTGCCCTTGTTTATTATTGGGCGCTAGCTGGTTGGGATGTTTTTGTTGTGCAAACACTTATCCCAACAGAGCGGGTGGAGTAGGGGTGCGGGCTTGAACCACTTGCATTGGTGGTGCATAGTAGATTTGGGTGGGTGGCGGTGCCACAAATGTGGGAATTTTCCCCATGTATTACTGTGTTGGCCAAGCCATGGCCCGAGCCTACTGTGGTGGCGCAGGTTGTGCATAATAAGTTGTGGCTACAAACTGGAACATCATTCTTGCATAGTATGGAGTTTGGTTTTGGTAGGAAACATCAGCGGTGTTGCTTAGTTGTGGTGGAGCTGCAGGTGGTGTTGGACACTGCTGTGGTTGTTGAGAGACCGAGCCTATGATATCGTCTAAAGCATGGGATGCCCCCGGTGCATCTTGGTAGGAGGTACCCACATGGGGAGCGTCTGGAATGACAGTGTAAAGGTACTCAAACTATGCATAGATCAGATTGAACTGTTGGAATTTCAAGATGGCCTCCTCTTTGGATTGGGGACATTTGGATGTGACATCCTTTGCTATAGGTGGGAGCAAGGTTTTGAGAAACCAATATAGGAAAATCCTGTCATCCAGTTGGATCTTACACAAATTATGGCGTCGCCTCCACTCATGGATGTGGTCAGTTATGTGGGTTGCAGTTTTCTGGCGGCAAGATAACAAGATCTCCACCCCTTCATCATATCTGACAGGGAGTTCGAAATATTGCAGGAACATGAAAGCTAGGGAGTTGAAATCTAGGTACTTGGCTTGTGGTATCTCAATGTACCACTTGGCTGCAGCACATGTGAGGGTGCGTTGGAATAATCTTAGCCTGATCAAATCATCTACGATGCTATTTGATGAGCACCATAGATGAAAAATCATGATGTGGTTTTGGGGTCACTCCCCTGCCTTCCCTTCAAACTTGGGAATGTCTGAGGGAAGTTTGGTTGGCATGGGAGGCCAAAAAGCTTGATGGCGGATAGGGTCATTTGTTAACCAGGCCAAGTCAGGCAAGTTGAGGCATGCAATGAAAGGGAGGTTTGACCCTAAGTTGATATGAGATGAGGCAACCATGGTGGTGGGGTTTGCAAGTGCATAATGCACTTGCATTGTTCGGGGTGCTTGTGGCACCATTGCGGATGGGCCAGTGCCCCCAAGTGTGTTGGGAGGGACAATGTAGGTGGAAGGGCCACTGCCCCCAAGTGTGGAGGGAGGGAGAGTGTGGGTGGAAGGGCCACTTCCCCCATGTATGATAGGAGGAGCAGTGTAGGTGGAAGGGCCACTGCCCCCATGTGTGACAGGAGGGGCAGTGTATGTGGAAGGGCCACTGTCCCGATGTGTTGCAGGTGGGAAAGCTTGAGTGGTCACTATGGGTGGTGGTAGCTGACTGATGATAGTTTGCATGACCATGCTGGGGGCACCTGGAGGGTTGTTGGTGATAGTTTGTGGCGTGGACATGGGTCCACTAGCTATGGCTATGCCAAAAATGGATCCGGGTTTACACCAACCATGGGGCTTTGATGGTGCATTGTACAGGTCTGGTTCAGACTGATATGCGTTTGAATTCGAATCAGAGGCAGTGTGGCCTTCTGATGGTGTGAGAGGTCATCAAGAGTGGTATCGATGATGTTAGTTTAATGAGCCGAACTATGGTGGTTCGCCTCTTAGGCATGAGGAAGAGCGTGAGGGATCAATTGTGTTAAACTTGAATGTCAAACTAGTGGTAATGATTATTGGACCTTAGTTTCAATGGATTCCTATTGGCTATAGATGGTCACTCGGCCACCAAGACTGTCGAAAGACAGTGCTTGGATTTTTTCTCACGGGCGTTCTACGCAATCGGTGGGGGTCGTTTCCCATTTCGCTTGGCAATTCCTCTCAGCGGCCAACTACTTTGGGGTTCTCGTGGTACTCCTCACAATGATTTTCTAGGATGACCCCAAGTACTTCCCACGGTTAAGGCAGTCAAGTACTTATGTCCTCAAAGACTGTAGATTTTTAACTTAGTGTAAATTTGTAAATTTTAGTGGCTCTCTCAGCGTCATGAACTGAGTTGGGTTGATTTGCATGCTATGGTGTGTATGTATTTTTTGTTTTTCTATTATTTGGTGGCTGCAAATGGTTTATGAATATTCTGCAGAGTTTATATCATTGTGGATGGAAGCACTAAATAAACAAAAATTTTGCAGACATATACCATTGTTTATCTTGAATTGTGATAGCCTGACTAGGTGACTACCTTACACCTATATTCTTCTTCAACCAAGAGAAGGTGTTGGGATCCCAACACAATGGGACTAAGCCCATTCGTAGATCCATGGGTCACCTCCAGGATGCAAGGTTGGTCAACAAGGAGGACACTAAGTGCCGTGAGAAGCCCTCCTTCTCTACCCCCTCTACCTTCCAAGTCACCCGTTTTTAGTGGTTTCAAACAATATTGGGTGAAGTGCCTATTACTATATGAGCTATACCCTTCGTCTTATCCCAGAATACCCCGAAGGGTGATGACTTGGTAGAGGAGGAAGGGTTAAGCAAGATTGGTTATTTTAAGTGAATTTTAGTCAAACTATATTCATTAACCCATTGAGTATTTAATTTACACTTTGTTATGTAAATAAATTTGCAAATAAAATGAAACAGAAATAGAAATGAAATGGTTCAGATGGACAGAGGCAGCTGATTCGCACTGACAGTCACAATAAAAGCAAACAGTGAAGCCCAAAACTGGGTTACGCACCTGTAAAGGTCCTGTTTTTGCAAAGTGGCTTCTAATCAAACCATGAGGAATTATCTCAAACGGTTGAAAACCCATTTTGGAAACGGGCCCTTTTATCCCTAATTTTGAGCTGATTTGAAAATGGATCAACATTTTTGGCAGAAAACAAGACCGAACACAAGTGAATTTTCAGAAATTTGGTTCGACCGTTTTTGCATAGTTGAGTGATTTTCAAATCATAGAATGGCCATCAGTAACTAGTACTGTGGCCAAATGGATTGGATTATCCTTGAGGAGGCTCAAAAATAACTGAAAATGTAAATAAACAGCAATCTAAGATACATTTAACATAAAAATTAACCTAGGGAAAAAGAATGAACAAGAAACTAAAACTTTGAAAACTAACCCAGGGATCCTATGGGATCGACCTGGTATGGTCGCCAGTTTTGTAGCAGGTATTTCTCCCTTGCTACAGGGAAGGAATGGAAACCTTCCATCTATAGGATGGAAGGATAGGTTCCTGGATGGAATGCAGTAAAAAGGAACAGGAAATAAAATAGAATAGAAAGAAGAGAAATATGGAATGGCTGGAAACCCCTCTGCAAACACTGTTAGGGTTTAACTCCAGCAACCTGCAAAAAATGTATCAGAAAACCTGCAAATAGATAATGGAAGCCTGCAAGCAAGTATGGGTTAGATGAAAGAAAATAAACAAAACAAAACAAATGTTATACCTTTTCTTTGGGTGGAATGGGCCACCATGCCCTAGCTTGAAGAAGCACCTCTCTTAGATGGAAAATGGAGGAGAGGGAATGTGGGTGGCTTGTGAGACAAAGGGTCTCAAGGCATCCACGGGAAGCATAACAAAATGCAAGGGAGAAGTGATTTGAGAGTGACCCCCACCCCTCTATTTATAGCTTTTTTGGGGTTTTTTTGGGTTTTAATCCCTTGGTTGGGTTTTAGCCCCTTCCGCCCTATCTTTAGCTCATTTTGGGGTTTTAAGCTCCTTTGAGAGGTTTTATCCCCTTCCTCCCTATCTTTAGCTCATTTTGGGGTTTTAAGCTCCTTTGAGGGGTTTTAGCCCCTTTTTGGAGGTTTTAACCCCTAGGAGAGCTATTTAGGCTCTTTTTAGGGATTTTTAAGCACTTTTTCATGTTTTTAAGCCTTCTTGAGGATGTGGGGGTCAAATGGAGTGAAATGAGGGTCGTGTATGGGTGTCCTTGTGTGGTGTAGGCCATGTAGAGATGATCAAGGGATTTTTTGGGTTAATAGATTGCCCCTGATGTGTGAGGGTAGGAGCTCATCATATGGATGATGAACATCATAGGATTTTCTGCGGAGAGGTGGTGCTTCTTGGGCTGGGGCATGGTGGCTTTTGGTTTTTGTATTAATATGGTTGACATCAATGGGTGAGATACAAATAATGTGATCTATGCTCTATAATACAAGATCCGATCATATACAACTGATGATGCATAGTGGTTGCCTCACTAAGAGGATGAATACAATACTGATCTGAAGAACTGCTATGTTGGACCCATGGCATTCTCATGGAATGCTATATCTTTATGACTGATGGCTTGTTGGATCTAGAATGGTACATAGCTATATGGACTCACTGATTGAGAGTCAGAGTCTCTGTGGTACAAGTATGCTGCATCAATCATAAATCTATATAGAAGCACTGCTGGGGCTTCTGAACACTGTCTCCAACGCATCCCAGAAATCATAAGGGACATAACATATTTAGGTCCCTCGAATAGACTCATCAATGTGCTAGAGTCAGGTGACATTCAGGGTCTTCGACCAAATACTACATGGACCAATACCCTGTATGAATCTCAACAGTGTGATGATGTAGCTGCAGTCGAGCAAGTGAGAAACAACCATCCCGAGAGGCACTAAGGACTCCTCTCAAGTGGTCCAAGGAATTCATCAATGAGGTTAATGAAACCAATATACAGGGACCTCTAGGTCTATCCTCTAGAATATGTGTGTTGTCCTCGACAGAGGGAGACCTACCCTTATTCAAGGCAATGATGTTTCCTTAACCAGAAGCATGAGGGAGATAACCGAAAGGTGTGAGAGAATCTGAGGACTAACCCACTAAATAGGGGGGGGGGGGGGAAAGAGTTGAACAGGGGCAAAGGGAGTGTAGTAGAATCAAACTTCCTTTATTCAGAGTATGATGGTAGGGTGGATTAGGTAGCAAATGAAACTAACTCATGGGAATGGTATCATAGCTTTAATACCAGGAATGTCACTGCATATGGGAAATACTTGGGGGAGGTAGACACTTTTGATATTGATGGGATCCAAGGAAGATACATTGCATAGTACTCTGAACAAAGGCGACCCAAAGTGGGAATGCTACCAAACTGTTTTCTATGGGGTGGTGTCTAGAGACACCATTGTGGTACGATCTCATGGATTTTCAGCGAGCCCAAGAAAGTAAATGGTTGATGATGCTTTCAATTTTAGAGAGACTGAAAGCACAAAGAAGACTCCAGTCGGGGATCTTTTTTTTTGGTAGTCTCCTGTGCCCGAAAAAGGATAAAAGTATACATAGGAGAGCTCTCCCATCCTATAGGGGATGAGAGACTTCTTTACTATTGGTAGTCCAATTAGGTTGGAAAAGGTTAAACCTATACTAACTAGACAGTCATTCAGATACTTTTATGAGCATGAACAAAAACAAGTTCTCTCGGCAATATTTTCTTGATGAGAAGGCTGGAAAAGAGCTTAACGACAACCCATGGTGAGCTTTTTTGTAAAGTTTGGCCCCTTTGCCCAAGAAAGCATAAAAGTATGCAGAGGGAAACAGTCTTGGCTTGAATATGACAAGGTGGTCCTTTTCATTTAATGGTCTACATAGTTCACAAAAGGAGATAAACGAGATGATGTAGATGCCATTTCCTATACTTTAACGAGCGGGAAAGGAAGCAGCTCTGCTTGACAATATTTTCATTCTTTTAGGAGTTAGAAAAGAGCTTAAAAGAAACTCTAGTATGGTCAACCGATTGCGGTGGCACAGGTGGTGACCCATGTCAGAATGGTGGACAGTGGTCCAAAGGTCATCTATGCAGTATGGATGGAGCAAGTGGCTCTTAAACATACCAATACATGCACGGGATAGATCATGGCAGAGGCACATGAGTCGGTGCAGTAGAGGCACGCACACCAATGTGTCTCTCGGACAGAGGTCAAAAGAGTTGTGTGTGTGAGTTGTGGTGGACGGACTTGACTACATGTGATATGAGTGCAAGTCAGGAGGCAGTTATATGCCAAATACATGCAAAAGAAATGATACCTCTTCCGAACGATGGTCCATAGATCTGCATGAGGTGCGGTGGATGAAGTAGACGGATATATGCTTAAAAAAAATGATGTTCCTTATGAGTGGTGTCCCGAGAATCCGCATGAGTATCGATAGGAAAGTGTGATGCAAGTACAGGTATGTAGACACTTGTATCACCATGGTGTGGCTCGTAAATCAAGGTAACTTCTGGGAAGCGGTCCCGAAATTTGTTTGTTAAACATGAGACGATGGTCTCATCAGGAGATGGAAATTTGAGACTAGAGGTGTGAGAGGTGTCTCGAACTGGTTTCGAGTGACTTTGGATTAGCAGTTGATAATGCTACCACTGACTTGTGCTAAAAAAACATTGAAAAACAAGAAAGGAAAAAAACTACGCTATAAGGGACTCATAGTGGTTATATCAGGCATAGACTCTCTTGAGGTGGAGCACGTTGCGTAGATTCTTCAAGAGTCGACCGTCTGAGTCAGTGAAGAGGTATGCCCCCTTGCCGAGATGAAGGTCATTGGCAAGGTGGGATGATGAAATATGGTATTTTATGGGAAGAACTGATTCCACACTATGGTTTAAAGGGAATGGGGTAAAACCGAAGGTAGTCTTACATATATCTCCATCATCGGGTAAGTGGTGCCAAGATAGATCAGGTGGATCTTCCACAGCTGACAAGGAGAAAGGGAAACCGGTGCTCGATATCATGAAAATGGTATTGGTTGTGGATTTGGTTGCCTTTCCCCCAGTCTTTGTTGGAGGAAGAGGGGTAGGCCAGGAGATGGGAGGAGTCTTTGATGGACCTGGAGGTAGGTGCAACATCATCTCAATTGGATGGACATGAGTCAACACATATTGGGGCCTTAGAGGTATGGTAGGTGGTTCAAGGTACCACCCAAGATCTCCTAGTGTGAAATCCTATAGATTGTGGGTTGCCAAGAAAGGGTGAAGGAAAAGTAAAAGGAAAATGTTGATCAGGAATGAACGCCATTATTTCCCTGGTAACTGAGGTTGAGGTTGCGACTGAGGTTGCGGCTGTGGATGGAGCTGCGGTTGCGGAAACAATGGAAGAGACACGTTTGATGGACCATTGGTGGTGGTGGAGACAAGAGGGTCGATAGAACTAGACATGGTGTCCACAGAAGGAGTTGGGGGGTGAACTTCTTCGATTAGGGTGATCTCAGATTCAAGGGAACGTTGACCGAGGTCAGCTAAAGCCATTCAAAACTCAAGCAAGTCTTGGGAATGGTGAGAATAGTGTCCATACAAAATGCAGAGGGTGCAAGCATGGTTTGTTCTCAGTGACTTGATTCTCACTATTGGCGTGCTTGGAAGTTCAACCACGTCAAGGTTTTCAGTTGTATCAATGGCATCCAAATGTGCACGGATCATTGGAATCTCAGGGCAGTTTTGGGTCGGATGGCCCTATTCTTCGCAGACAATGCAAGGTGGGATCTGTCGAGGCTCTGCGGTACCTTTTGTATTCTTTCCCCTTGTAGCAGGGATTTATCCTTGCTACAGGGGCAGGAATGGCTCCCTTCCATCTATAGGATGGAAGGGTAGGTTCCTCCGTGTGGAAAATTCATAAAGAAAAAGCAAAACAGAAAGAGAAAGAAAATGGTTGTGAGCCCCTTTGCAAACAAGGTTAGGGCTTAGCTCCGAGAGCCTGCAAACAACTATTTAGCTATAATAAACCTCCAAAACATATCAGAGATCAAACCTGCAAACAAATAATGGTCAGAAAACAACTAAACTAACAAAGCAAACACATAAACAAAACTAGGTTATACCTCTCCTTTGGTGAAATGGGCCACCATGCCCTGCCTGGAAGAAGCACCTCCCTATCTCACTCAGCAATGGAGGAGCTATGGCTCAATGGGTAAGATGAGTGGAAGAGAGGGGAATGTGGGTGGCTTGAGAGAAAAAAGAGTCTTAAGGCATCCTGGGTAGCATAACAGTATGCAAGAGAGGAGTTGTTTGAGAGTGACCCCCCACCCTCCTTTTATAGCTTTTTTGGGGGGTTTTAGGGTTTTAAGCCCTTGGTTCGGGATTTAGCACCTTTTTTGGGCTTGTAGCCCCTTTCAGCCTAACTTTAGCTCCTATTAGGGTTTGAGGCTCCTTTAAGGGGTTTTAGCCCCTTTTTGGAGGCTTTATCCCCTAAGAGAGTTATTTAGGCTCCTTTTTTGGGTTTTTAAGCCCTTTTCTTCATTCTTAAGCCTTTTTGAGGGTGTGGGGGTCTAATGGAGTGATATGAGGGTCATGTATGGGTGTCCTTGGGTGGTGTAGGCCATGTAGAGTTGAGTGGGATATTTTTTGGTTAACACCCCTGGCCCTTTTTGGGTGGGGCGGTGCAGGTGCAAATGCGGTGGTTGGTTTTTGCAGGCCGAGTGGAGGATAAGACTCGACTGTAATGGGTTGTATGGGGGTTAAGACTACCTAGGGAATTGGTGGTTAAGCTGGTGGATCAAGATACCACATGGGAATTCCCAATGTAAAGTTGGGTAGGTTGAGGGTGGCCATTATCGACTTGCTCATGACTCCAGGAAGGGGGAAGAGGAAGGGAATTGTATGAACCGGAGAGGAGCCCAGATAAATCCCTGACAATTGTATGTGGGGATGAGGTTGTGGTTTTGGCTACGCGTAATGATGCAATTGCGGATGATGTTGTGGTTGTTGTTGGTGTTGTGGCTGCGGACAGTGTTGTGGCTGTGGTTGGGGCTGCGGCTGCGGTTGTTATTTGGATGCAGTGGTGCTAGATGAGAGCATGCATAAGTCCACAATCTCGTTTGGTCTCAGTGGTGGTGACACTAAGGGGAAAGCAGCCATCATGGTGGTATCGGCAAACAATCCAAGGCCCACATTCAATAATGGGGAGGCTGGTATGTTGTCCCTTGCGGATCAATGGTGTTAATCATAGGGATAATGTTGGCCAGTGTCATTAGCCCTTGTGTATCGTGATAAGTCAGTTGGTCAACCATCATGATCTTCCCTTCGTGGGGGAACATCACGAGATGGAAGACAGTTGATGCGATAGCTCTCATGGCATACATATAACTTCTTTCGAGGAGAAGGTTATAGTCCAATTGAGCATTGACAACCTCTATGTCAATCAGAACTGTCTTCCCGGCTAATGTGATGGGGACATGGGAGAGGATTCCTTGGGATTTAGTGGGATGGCCATCATAAGCCCACAGAGTTGTGGAGGATGGTTGCAGAATTGGGGATCCAAGTTTCTGCCAAACCAGGGTAGACATAACACACGTGGATGCCCCCTCATCCACTATGCACTGGTGCATGAAAAAATTCTGGATAGACATCAGGATTTGAAAGGCAATAGTTGATGGCATTTGCAGTTCTCCATTCTCCGTGTTGAATGTCATCAACTTGGAGTCGGAGGGGTCTACATCACCAAGGGCAGCTAGTAAGGCTTTTCGCTGCATTGGGCACATTTTGAGTACCTCAAGAGTGGACATGGCGGTTGGTGTTTGGGCCAAATCATCCACGATTCTATAGCTGACAGCAGCTCTAGCCATGGAATTATTGGAAACCAGGCATATGGGGGGTGGGGGAAAGGGGGTAACTAAAGAGGTGCATTGAATGTTTAGATGTAGATGTTGCTGATGTGTTAGCGGGTTCGTTGGTGGTTCTGTACTGATTGTGTCTGGTTTGTAGGTTAACTTCTTCAGTTGTCATAGCTAGCAAGTGGTTGACACCTGTTTCTACTGTGGGAGGTGCCCCCAGAGCGTTGGGATTGGGTTGGTGAGGGGGTGCAGTTGCCACCAATCCTTGGACTGGTAATGGGTTTTGGAGCACTATAAAGGGAGGTCATTGTGGTGTCAGGTCGGGTTGGGCTTGATCCATTGTGTTGGTGGCATGTTTGACCTTTTTCCTTATGGCCTGCTTAGTGCGACCCATGAAGGGACACTCAAATGTGTAGTGCCCGTAGACCCCATAGAGTGTGCATGGTTGGTTTGTATGCAATGGGGCATTGCGTCTCGGTGCATTTGGTTGTGGAGGATTTTGGGCTGGCCGGTTTGCCACAGCATTGTTGGTAGGGTTAGGTTGTTGACCGCCTCCCTGCGGTTGATTGTTGCCTTGGTTCCAGTGTCAATTATTGATAGCTTTCCCTTGTTGATTATTGGGGGCTGGCTGGTTGGGACAGTTTTGTTGTGCAAACACTTGTCCCAACGGAGCGGGTGGAGTAGGGGTAGGGGCTTGAACCACTTGCACTAGTGGTGCATAGTACATTTGGGTGGGTGGCGGTGCCACGAATGTGGGAATTTTCCCCACGTACTGCTGTGTTGGCCAAGCCATGGCCTGAGCCTGCTGTAGTGGCGTAGGTTGTATGTAAGAACTTGTGGCTTCAAATTGGGACATCATTCTTGCATAGTCCAGAGTTTGGTCTCAGTAGGAAACATTTGCAGTGTTACTTGGCTGTGGCGGAGCTACAGGTGGTGTTGGACGGTGCTATGGTTGGTGAGAGACTGAGCCTATGATGTCGTCTGGATCATGGGATGCCCCTGATGCATCCCGGTAGGAGGTACCTGCACGTGGAGCGTCTGGAATGAAAATGTAAAGGTACCTGGAGTGCACATAGATAAGATAAAACTGCTGGGATTTCAGGATGGCCTCCTCTTCAGATTGGGGACTTTCAAATATGACGTCCTTTGCTATAGGTGGGAGCAAGGTTTTGAGGAACTAATCTAGGAAGATCCTGTCATCTAGTTGGATCTTACACAAGCTGCAACGTCGCTGACACTCATGGATGTGGTCAGTTATGTGGGTTGCAGTGTTATGGTGGCAAGATAACAAGATCTCCAACCCTTCGTCATATCTGACGGGGAGTTGAAAATATTGCAGGAACATGAAATCTAGAGAGTTGAAATCTGGGTACTTGATTTGTGGTATCTCAATGTACCACTTGGTTGCATCACCTGTGAGGGTGCCTTGGAATAATCTTAGCCTAATCGAATCATCTATGATGCTATTTGATGAGCACCATAGATGAAACATCATGATGTGGTTTTGGGAGCACTCCCCTGCCTTCCCTTCAAACTTGGCAATGTCTGAGGGAATTTTGGTTGGCATGGGAGGAAAAAAAGCTTGATGGCAGATAGGGTCATTTGTTAATTGGGCCAAGTCCATCAAGTTGAGGCATGCCATGAAAGGGAGTTTTGACCCTAAGTTGATGTGAGATAGGGCAGCCATGGTGGTGGGGTTTGCAAGTGCATAATGCACCTGCATTGTTGGGGGTGCTTGTGCAACCATTGCGTACGGGATAGTGCCCCCAAGTGTGGTGGGATGGATAGTGTAGGTGGAAGGGCCACTTCCCCCAAGTGTGGTGGGAGGGACAGTGTGGGTGGAAGGGCCACTACCCCCATGTATGAAAGGAGCGGCAGTGTAGGCAGAAGGGCCACTGCACCCATGTTTGACAGAAGGGGCAGTGTATGTGGAAGGGCCACTGCCCCCATGTGTTGCAGGTGGGACAACTTGAGTGGTCACTATGGGTGGTGGCAGCTGACTAATGACAGTTTGCATGACCATGTTGGGGCCACCTGTAGGGTTGTTGGTGATAGTTTGTGGTGTGGACATGGGTCCACTAGCTATGGCTATGCTGAAAAATAGATTCGGGTTTGCACCAACCATGGGGCTTGATGTTTCATTCTGTAGGTCTGGTTCAGACTGATATGGGTCTGAATCTAAAGCATAGGCTGTGTGGCCTTCTGATGATGTGAGAGGTCATCGAGAGTGGTCTCAACAATGTCAGTTTAATGACTAGAACTATGGTGGTTCGCCTCTTAGGTATGAGGAAGAGTGTGAGGGATCAATTGTGTTAAACTTGAATGTCAAAATGGTGGTAATGATTATTGGACCCCAGTTTCAATGGCTTCCTATTAGCTGTAGGTGGTCACTCGGCCACCAAGACTACCAGAAGACAATGCTTGGCTTTTTCCTCATGGGCGTTCTACTCAATCGGTGGGGGTCGTTTCCCATTTTGCTTAGCAATTCCTCTTAGGGGCCAGCTACTTTGGGTTTCCCATGGTACTCCTGACAATGAGTTTCTGGGATGAGCCCAAGTACTTCCCACAGTTAAGGTAGTTAGGGACTTATGTCCTCAAAGACTACAGATTTTTAACTTAGTGTAAATTTGTAAATTTTAGTGGCTCTCTCAGCATCATGAACTGAGTTGGGTTGATTTACATGGTATGGTGTGTATGTATTTTTTGTTTTTCTGTTCTCTGGTGGCTGTAAATGGTTTATGAATATTCTATAGAGTTTATATCATTGTGGATGGAAGCAGTAAATAAACAGAAATTTTGTAGACATATACCATTGTTTATCTTGAATTGTGATAGACTAACTAGGTGACTACCTTACACCTATATTCTTCTTCAACTAGGAGAAGGTGTTGGGCTCTCAACACAATGGGACTAACCCCATCCATAGATCCACAGGTCACCCCCCGGATGCAAGGTTGGCCAACACAGAGGACGCTGAGCGCCGTGAGAATCCCTCCTTCTCTACCCCCTCTACCTTCCAAGTCACCTTTTTTTAGTGGTTTCGAACAATATTGGGTGAAGTACCTATTACTATATGATCTATTCCCTTTGTATTATCCTAGAATACCCTAAAGGGTGATGACTGGGTAGAGGAGGAAGGGTTAAGCAATATTGTTGATTTTAAGTGAATTTTAGTCAAACTATATTCATTAACCCATTGAGTATTTAATTTACACTTTTTTATGTAAATGAAATTGCAATAAAATGAAATAGAAATAGAAATGAAATGGTTTAGATAGACAGAGGCGGCTGAGACACACTGACAGTCCTAATAAAAGTAAACAGTGAATCCCAAAAATGGGTCACGCACCTATAAAGGTCCTATTTTTGCAAAGTGGATTCTGATCAAACTGTGAGGAATTACCTCAAACAGTTGAAAACCCACTTCGAAAACGGGACCTTTTACCCCTAACCATGGGAAAATGTGCAATTGGCTCAACTGTTTGGGCAGAAAATGAGCCCAAACACAAGTGAATTTTTAGAAATTTGGTTCAGCCGTTTTTGCACAGTTGAGTGATTTGTAAATCACAGAATGGCCAACAATGACTAGTACTGTGGCCAAATTGGCTTAGATTGGCCTTGAGGAGGCTCAACAATAACTGAAAATGTAAATAAACAGCAATTTAAGCTACATTTAATAGAAAAGTTATCCTAGGGAAAAAAAATGAACAAGAAACTTAAACTTTGAAAACTAACCCAGGGATCCTGTGGGATCGACTTGGTATGGTCGACAGTTCTATAGCAGGGATTTCTCCCTTGCTACAGGACAGGAATGGCTACCTTCTATCTATAGGATGGAAGGATAGGTTCCTAGATGGAATGCAGTAAAAACAAACAAGAAATAAAATAGAACAGAAAGAAGAGAAATATGGAATGGCTAGAAACCCCTCTGCAAAAACTGTTAGGGTTTAACTCCATCAACCTGCAAAAAATGTATTAGAAAACCTGCTAATAGATAATGGAAACCTACAAGCAAATATGGGTTAGATGAAAGAAAATTAACACAACAAAATGAATGTTATACCTTCTCTTTGGGTGGAATGGGCCACCATGCCCTAGCTTGGAGAAGCACCTCTCTTGGATAGGGGAGCTATGGCTCAATGGAAAATGGAGGAGAGGGAGTGTGGGTGGCTTGAGAGACAAAGGGTCTCAAGGCATCCATGAGTAGCATAATAGTATGCAAGGGAGAAGTGATTTGAGAGTGACCCCCACCCCTCTATTTATAGCTTTTTTGGGATTTTTTAGGGTTTTAAGCCCCCTTTTTTTGCTTTTAGCCCCTTACGCCCTATCTTTACCTTCTTTTGGGTTTTTGAACTCCTTTGAGGGGTTGTAGCCCCTTTTTGGAGGTTTTATCCCCTAGGAGAGCTATTTAGGCTCTTTTTAGGGGTTTGTAAGCCCTTTTTCATGTTTCTAAGCATTCTTGAGGGTGTGGGGGTCAAATGGGGTGAAATGAGGGTCATGTATAAGTTTCCTTGGGTGGTGTAGGCCATGTAGAGTTGAGTGAGGGATTTTTTGGGTTAACAAGATTTATGGAGTCCATCTTTTCCACTGGTGCAAAGGTTTCATTGTAGTTAATACCATCTACTTTTGAGTAGTCCTTGGCTACCAATATTGCCTTATATTTCAAAGGTGAACCATAAACAACAAACTTAGTCTTGAAGAACCACTTACATTGAACTAGCTTCCTCCCTGGGGGAAGATCAACCGGTTCCCAAGTGTTGTTCTTCTGGAGCGAGCTGAATTCTTCTTTCATGGTTGTTTTCCATCTTGGAACATGTGCTACATATTCATATGTCTGTGGATATGATTCAACCATTAGATAGAACTTCTCAGCAAATAGAGGATCTTTCACACAAAGGGCACTCTCAAATTGAGATCTAGTCCTCCTAGTGTCATTAGGATTTCCAACTAGTTCCCCAACTGCATGAATGGTCTTTGCTTCCCATTTTGGTCTTGTAGGAATGTTGGGATATGCAATAAAATTATAATTATTAGACATATCATAATCAACAAACTCATTAGTCTCTTCACTTACAATCAATGGTTTTGGTGATGAAGAGGACTCTCCAACTTCAGCTGCTGCTAAAGGCTCTTCTTCGAACTGAACACTTATTTCAATGAAATATTTGTTAGTGATCAAGTTGATTAGCTTGTACCCTTTTGAATATTTAGGATACCCAACAAATAGGCACTCTTGGATTTGGGGTTGCAAAGCCTTACTCTTTTCAGTTGGAATTCTAGCCCAATCCTTTGAGCCAAAAATCCTGAAACGGGGCACATCTGGCTTGTGCCCACTCCAAGCTTTGCAAGGAGTAATACCATCAAGATGCTTATGAGGCACCCTCTTTTAGATGTAGGATACATAGTTTATAGCCTCGGCCCAAAACTTTGGTGGCAAAGTATTAGCCTCCATCATGTAGGTTGCCATCTCTTTTAGTGATTTGTTCTTTCTCTCAGCAACACTATTTTACGGTGGTGTGTAAGGGATCGAATGCTGCATATGGATACCTGCATCTTTGCAATACTAAATAAACTCAGACTTGACATACTCACCACCCGTCAATCGGAATATTTCCCCTCCTGCGGACAGCAAGGTGTTCCGCTGGTCTGAATGGTTCAGATCCAGAATAAATAGATCATAGATCTTGATAACTCCCACTAGATGTTGTAGATATATGGAATACAAGGCCTTGATAGTTCACCTATGTACCTGCAAAAGAGTTCAACACAAAATAGATCAAAGCAACTAGAATATGATCTACTAATCTATGCTAGTGACTAAGGAATCTAGCAATATATATCTGAAATCAAAACATCAACAATATATATGGGACTGTTGCAGCTGCAACTATTCTCCCCAAAGTCTTTAAATTTTGGTCCCCTCCTCATGATTTAGTGTTGCTTTGAATTGTTTGGATCCGTGAGATTTTTTTTTTTTGTCATGCTTTAATTTTGAATGATTTTTGAAGATTAACTCTCGTCCCATTTTCGGAAGTTGCTTGTGTTTGAAAATTGTTGTGGGTCGCATATTTTGAGTTTGGATTTGCTATTCGAACAAATCAATTGTTCTTTGAAAGGCCGTTGTTTTGGAGGTGAAACGATTTTTTTGACTGTTGTTGAATTTTAAAGCTGTTCCGAACACTTAATTTTTTTTATTGATCGGGCATCAAATTATGTTTGATCGGAGGTTGTTGTATGTTTCTCTTCCACCGTTGTGGCTAGCTACCCAAAATGTAAGCGCTCCTCCCACTGATGCGTGTCGATTTCTAGTCGCGTGTCTATATCCTTTTTCTCTTTCGTCGTTGCGGCAGGGAAAAGCATTTTGATTTCGATGTCAATGTCCTCCCGATTTCCGGTTGGAATTTTTCCCGCCCACATCTTAGGTCTTAACTCTTTCGACTCCGATGTGCTTAAGTGTTTTCATTGTACCCATCACCTGTTAAGACCTGCTCATGCGACTATGAATAGGTCTACCCTGCTGATGTTAGCGTTCTAAGACACCGATGAATTCTTTGTTTCCTGTCATTGGTAATTTCTTTCTAACCCGTAGGTAGATGAGATAGTGGTGTTGATGCTTGTTAAGTTTCATAACAGTAATGCAGCGCATGGCCTTTCTTGCTGCTTAGCCATTGTGGTTGATATGATTTAATGTGGTTTGATTTTCTTGAAAATACAGTCTCAAGGAATGTTAATTGTCATTTAATTGCAGGAGAATCCAAGTGACTGTTCCAACTACCGCGGGGCGAAGGTTGAATCGAAACTGACAGGATCTCAAGGAGTGCAAGCAAAGCAGAAGGCAAAAAACAAAAGCAACAAATGCGGAGACCTGAAGGGTCCGTCAGTTACTCAGCAGATCATGAGTGCGCGCAGAAAGGATAAGAAGAGGGATATGAAACGTTGGAGGAACTGAAAGGTCACACGTGGGGGAGCAGCCCAAGAGGTCTACTGTTTTAGTTTAAATATTAGAAATTTAGAACTGACAGGGGATTTTTCCCCTCAGAAAACTTGTAAACTATTGCTTGTAAGAGGAACTATTTCGTTTTACAAACCAGAAATTGCAAATTTTTCCTGTCGGAGAAAGTGTTATGTGGAATGGATCAATGTGTTTAAATAAGAGATGTTGAATGGGAACTATTTCGTCTTCAACTGTGTTGCATTAACTGTGAGAGCGTTCTAACTTCCTGAACCTATGTTCTTGCCTAAATGTTCTCCAGTATCCTTATGATGTTTTCCACTATGAGTAATGGGAGTTTTAACTGTTGATGAGCTATCTTATCATGTATACTTTTATTCATGTTTATATGTTTGGTTATAAGAACAGCTATTTGTGATTTGCCATAACATATGGACAGTAGTGCATTACTCATGAATTAATATACATCTCTCTAGAGATAGCTTAGTTAGTATTACTTTATTATGGTTTGTATTATTTAGATGCTTGTGAGTTCTAAGACGAGAGGTAAGAACCTGCGCATCACTTTGTGACTACTCCTTGCATCATTTATCGCCTTGCATTGTAATTAGGCACATGCATATCATACTTTAAGTCAAAATACAAAAATATATATGGTGGACCAAGCCGCAACCGGTAAACCCGTTTTGTTACTTGATCTACAGTAGCCGGACCGCAAACCAGACAGATTCCCTACACCAAACAGTCACGGGCTAGTTGGGAACGTTGACTGGGGAGAATCCCTTGCTGTTTTTGCCTGCAAATTTCCAGGCCTCAATAGTTTCTGGTGCTAGAAGGAGGGCCTCCATTGCATGGCTGGCCGAAGAAACCCATTTTCATGAAACTATTCCACCGGTAATAGTTCAGAAAGAAGTGGGCTTCATAATCCAATTCCAGAGGAAGGAGGTAGAGAACATTTGTTTTCTGTCGACAATGAAGTTGTTAATAATCTGAGAAGACACACTAGGGCGTATGTGAAGAAGATCAGAGCATTTTCGATCATCCCTAAATTTCCCAAAAGAGAATATAAAAGGAAGGATCGTCCTATAGTGGAAGACTCAGTGCTATTTGAGGATTGGGAAGAACTTGTAGAAACATCCTTACAGGAAGTTGTACTGCCTTTAAAATAGGAAGGCCCAGATACTCCTCACAGTTCTCCTACTCACACTCTTGTTTTCTCACCTCCTCACTCTCCACCCAGACTCATGGCAGGCGTAAATGCCAATCAACCACCCAACCCACCAAATCCACCACCTTCTTGGAGAGCCAGATCACCTTTGAACCTACCACCTCCGTTGCATGATTTACCTCAATCCTTTGAAAAGATGCTGCCCAGATTCGACCCAAGTGAGAAGACACTAGTATACGATCACCTCCAGAGTTTTTATTTGGAAATAGAAGGGTTAAGGGCTGGGGAGTATGAATATGTAGTTTGCAAACTATTCCCGCACACCCTTAAAGGAGCTGCAGCATCATGGTATTTTGGTTTGCCTGCAAAGTCTATTCCTGATTGAGATACCTTTGAGAGGATATTTAGAAGTAAGTATGCGAACCAAAAGACTCATGCATCCCTCGTGAAAGGACTATGTGCCTTAAAGAAAGAGAGAAAGGAGAAGGTGCACAGCTTCACTCAAAGATTTGCAGTGTACCTTAAGAATTTTTCCGAAGCTGATGAACCTTCGGATAAAGTCCTGATTGAATATTATACTTCGGCTTTAAGACCCGAGCTGGCCATGTTCGCCAAAATGAAGGCCAAGCCCACTTTAGCAGAAACTTATGAGGAGGCAGAAAAGGTAGAGGATGAAAGAGAAAGGATCGAAGATTATCCCAAACGGTCAGGAGAGAAAAGTATGGGAAGAAAAGCCTTGTTGTTTACTAAGCCTAAGGAGGAGCAATCACCAGATTTTGAAAGTATGACAAAAATGATGTAGAAGATTTCTAACAGAATCATAGACTTGGAAAAAGAAAAGGAAGCTCAAAAGTTCTACAAGCCCTATTACAAGAAAAGGGAAGATAACAATCAATCCCAACCTCCTCCGCACAATTCAGCATCTATGAATTTAATAGAGGTAGGAATGGACAATTTTTGCACTTTCCACCAACAACCCCACTCTGAAAATAATTGTCCTCAATGGATAAACTCAATGACGTTGGTTATGAATCAGAAGCTGGATTCTAAATTAATAGAATATGGACATGAAGAAAGAAAAGGCAGTAACACGTCAACGAAAGAACAAGAAGAAGAAACCATGGTTTTGTGGAACTCTGTTTCGTTATTCGACGCCGAGGAAGGAATTAATTGGGAATACAAGGACGTCATGGAAACCAACATAACAACATGGAGCCAAGGGTCGGCTAAGGAAAACAGTCTCATGCTCCCAAAGATTAAAAGGCTTCAAATAAATGTTAAGAAATTTCAAAGAAATTCCTCCACTGATAAAATTCCCGAATTCACCATCACCAGTCAAGATCCTAGACAGCTTGATACATTGGCCAAGCCAAATGAAGAAAAGATGAATGTTGATAAACCATATCCCACTGAACCACAGATGGATTATGACCTCATGGAATATATAAAGAAGATAAAGGCGAACATTTCACTATTTGAAATGTGTAAAGTGCTGCAGCAAAAAGGAAGACTATTGAAAGCACTTGAAGCATCGGATGAGAGGCTTCCCACTGACAATCGACCCAAGGAAGAAGAAGAAATCAAAGAAACCAGCATTGGAGGTAAGTCTAAGAACAAGAATCCACCTTTCCTCCTCACTTTTGAAATCTTTAATCACAACGTACATAATTTCCTAGTAGACTCACAGGAGTTGGTTAACGTCATGCCAATATCAGTCTGTAAAAAAATAAATGGGTAGCCTAATCCATCCACATGGAGGGTTGTTCAGTTGGACAGGACGAATGTAAAGGTAATTGGTGAGATGGAGGATGCCTTGGTTCGCTTGTCGTCAAATGATAAAGTGTGCCAAGTTATTGATATCGTGGTGGCCGACATACCAGACGCTTATGGTCTTGTTCTAAGCAGAGATTGGTTGGCCAAACTAAATGGATATTTTGCCTCTGATTGGTCGCATATGTGGCTGTCGTATAAAGGAATTCCAAACCAAATTAAAATTTTGAGGGAGCCTCACATGAAATACAACGTTACTCAACTTGAGGAGAAGAATGAACCAATGGATTCTATGTTGGGAAATTATTTTATTGAATTGGAACCAGGAAATTACCAAACAGAAGAAGCTAGCAACACGTCAGACACCCAGCCTGAGCTCCTTTGATTTTCATAGGCTGATGAAATCGACTGTAAAATAGTAAACTTAGCAGTAGAAGTAGAGTCTCATGCAATAGTTAGCGATTTCTGGACTTTGTTTTTTGATGGCTCTAAGGGGCCGGTTGTGTCCTAATCAACCCCAAGAAGAATAAACATTTTCTTTCATGTAGATTAGAGTTTGACTGTACAAATAACACTGCTGAGTATGAAGCGTTGGTGCAAGGTTTGAGGAAAGAAATCGAATTAAAGGTAAGTAATCTGAAATTTTTTGGAGATTCTAAAATAATTGTAAATCAGATTTGGAATCAAATACATTGTATTTCTCCTCACTTAAAAGCTTATCAAAATGAGGTATGGGACCTACTCAAATGTTTTAACGCATTTAATACTATTTCAATTCCAAGACTTAAAAATGCAGCAGCTGACTTGTTGGCCACGTCGGCTGCTAGGATTGTGCCTACTAATAACCGATGCTCCGTTGAATTGCTTTTTAGGCCCTCAGTCCCTGACATGATTACCAATCTACGAGTGTTCGATGATGACCAGCAGATTATAGAATTCTTAACAAATGACGAGCTATTTAAAGGAGCAATTATAGATGATGAAGAACATCAAGCCGAGCTGAAGTATGATAATTTCATCCCTAAAGGAGTCAGAACCTTAGAAAGAATGTTTGATTTAAATGAAAATTTCAGAAGACCAGCAAACGTGAAGACTCACAGCTCATCTCTACAGTTCGAATTGATAAATTTAGGGATTGAGACAAATCCTAAATATGTGAATCTTGGCAAATATTGTTCACCAGCAGAAAGAGATAAGTTCATCAATCTTTTTAATCAATATAAAGATCTTTTCACCTGGACATACAAAAATTTGAAGACATATGACACCAGCATCATCCAACATGTTATCCACATCAAATCTAGTGTCAAACCTTATCAGCAACCTTTAAGGAAAATGCACCCCAAATTGGAACCTCTGATTCAGAGTGAAGTTAATAAATTATTGGATGCTAGGATCATTTTTAAGGTCAGACACTCTAAATGGGTCTCAAATTTGGTGCCAGTGAGGAAAAAATATGGAGAAATCAGGTTATGCATGGATTTTAGGAATTTAAATCATGCTTCAGACAAAGATAACTATCTTGTTCCACCCATGGAGCAACTGCTACAAATGGTCTTAGGTTCTGAACTATTTTCTTTATTAGATGGATTCTCGGGCTACAATCAAGTATTAGTTGCTGAAGAAGATAGATTGAAGACAACATTCAGGACCAGATGGGGAACCTTCGCTTATCGAAGAATTCCCTTTGGGCTTATAAATGCTGGAGCTACGTTTCAGAGGGCTATGGACATATCCTTCCACGGTTTGATTGGCCATAGTACTGTAGTGTATCTCGATGATATTACGATATTCTCAAAGAGGAGAGAAGAACACGCGTTTCATCTACGACAGATTTTTGAATGCTTTTGGAAATATGGCATCTCACTCAATCCTAAGAAGTGTGTGTTCACTGTTACAGAGGGTAAGTTGCTGGGTCACGTAATTTCAAACAAGGGAATATCTATAGATCCAGAAAGGATCAAAGCCATTGAACAGATTCCCTTGCCCCATAATAAAAAAGGGATGCAATCATTTATGGGAACAATAAACTTCGTGCGAAGATTTGTGCCAAACTTCGCTCAGATTGTCAAACCTCTGCAGCAAATGGTGAAGCAAAGTGCACAATTCAAATGGACTGAGATTGAGAAGAACGCATTCAGCAAAATTAAAACTGTTGTTGCACACACAGCCTCCCTAAAAATCCCAGATTTCGATAAAGATTTTATTCTGTATACTTTTACATTCGATGATTTGCTAGCAGCTGTGCTTACTCAAAAGGGAGATGAGGGGTATGAATTCCCAATATCTTTCATGAGCACTGGTCTACAAGGGGCCGAATTAAATTACCCGGCTATTGATAAACAAGCTTATGCAGTATTCAAAGCAGTAAAACAATTCATGCCCTACATATTAAAAAATCGAACCAAGGTGATTGTTTCGTACCCAGCTGTGAGGTCCCTTTTTGTACAGGAGTTAGGAGAAAGAAGGGGCAATTGGGTAATAGCTCTCCAAGAGTATGACCTCGAATTCAAGCCAGCTTCTATAGTTAAAGGGCAATGGTTGTGCAAACTAATGGCTGAAAATGGGAACAACGACGAACATGCATGGGAAGATGAGGCTGAATTACATTTGATGGATGTATATCCTTTGTTCACAGGCCCCGAGTCTTGGTATAGAGACCTCGTGCATCACCTTCAGGAAGGATTGTTGCCAGAACATTGGAATTCTAAGCAAAGACGAGCGCTACGTCTCAAATCATCCTCCTATCAAATTGTTGAAGGAATATTATTCAGGAAAAATTACGACGGAGTTCTTCTTGATGCTTAGAGAAAGAAGATGCGACGAAAGTAATGACAGATTTGCATGACGGGCCTGTTGGGGGACATTTTTCAGGAGATACTACCGCACAAAAAATTCTCAGAGCCGGTTACTATTGGCCCACGCTTTTCAAATACGCACACGCCCATGTCAGAAAGTGCGACATTTGTCAAAGGTGTGGTGGGAGACAATCTAAAGTAGTCGCACCACTGAAACCTGTGATGATAACGGAACCGTTAAAGCAATGGGGGTTGGATATTATTGGGGAGATAAAGCCGAACTATTCCCTACAACACAAGTACATTCTGACCGTGACCAATTATTTCACTCGCTGGGTTGAAGCCATCCCGCTGCGCAAAATAAATGAGGACGCGGTCATCAGCTTCTTGCACGACCATATTATGACCAGGTTTGGAGTTCTAGTTTCTTTAGTCTTTGGTAATGCTACCTACTTTTCATCGATTAAATTAACTGCTTTTTCTCATGAGAAAGGAATAAAGTTGCATTATTCTGATAATTATTATCCGCAAGGAAATGGCTTGGCTGAATCTACTAACAAAAATCTGATTAGAATTTAAAGAAAGACTATGATAGAAAACCAGAGGAGTTGGCACTCAATGCTACCAAATGCCCTTTGGTCTGATAGAGTTACCCCCAAGTCTTCGATAAGAGTGTCTCTGTATACCCTTGTGTATGATAAAGAATCCATTCTCCCCCCCAATATCATGCTACCCTCTTCCATAATAGCTCAACTATAGGGTCAGATGATGAAGTTTTGCAAATGAGGATATATAATCTCCTGAAAGTAGAAGAGGCTGGATCAAAATACAGAGAGCGCTTTAAGCAACAACAAGAGGTAATAAAGAGATGGTTAGACAAACACAAAGCATGAACAAAAGACTTTGAAGTAGGAGATTTGGTTCTCAAGTGGGACCACCCCCATGATGAGAAAGGAAAACACATAAAATTCCAGCAGTTGTGGGTAGGCCCTTTCCAGATTGTGGCAAATCTTGGCCCTTCCACTTATAAGTTGCAAGATATACAATGGTGGGAAGAGAACTTACCAGTAAATGGTTTAGTTCTCAAGCCTTATTTTTCCTAAGTTTTGTTTGTGTTCTTCTATCTTGTATATAAATAATCTGGCTTGGTCGTCTTTTTGAGTCATGAAGTTTAGTTTGTTTTAGTTTAGATTTCTACTGATTTCAATAAAGGAGGAAAACCTACGGTTGCATGGAGAACATTTGAATTTTGGAATGATTAAAGTTCTTGGGTATAAGACTGTGTATTGTTGTTTGTCTAAATGAACTTCTTCCAGTTTATCAGTTTTATCAAATAGCTATGTACTCATTGAGGTCCTGCTTAACCCCTGTGAAATAAACCAGAATCAAAGGGTCTAGAATACTATTTTGAGGCTCCATCCATGTCACATTTAAAATGTCCTAGGGAGTGATAGAAAAGGACCCATGGAAAGAAGCAAGGTAAACAGTATATTAGATATAAATAATCCCATGCCAAGAAATGAACGCCAAAAGACAAATAAGAGTAAAAAAAAAAACTCCTTTGAAAGCATTATATATCCAAGTAGATGCTAAACCATATAAGTACCAAATCGCCGAAAGTTCCTCTCCGTCCATGAGCTGAAATGTGAATACACCTCTCACACAAAAGGACACTTGGGATAGAGGATCCTGAATTAAAATTCAAAAAGAAAGGCATGTAGGAGGACTCATATGAAAAGGACAGAAGTCCAAAAGCACAAAAAGTGTTAACGTGGCATGGGACTGAGGAACAAATGAAAATTTTTGTTTACCATATGCTACAATCCTGTGGTGTCCGAGCTTCCAGCTACCTAAAGACAAAAGTAACAATGAAACTCATCCTTCGTCCTCAACAGAGTTATCTGGACTTGAGAATCTTGGTTTCCACTCTCCCAAATTGGACTATCATCAATGATTAAAGGTACATACTTTTTCCATTTGAGAAATCCAGATAGCTGGAAGAATTCAATAGGTTCATGTGTTGTTAAATAGTTTGTCACTCAAGGAATAATCACCCAGAGATCTAGGTTCACCAGGTAATCACCAATTGTTGCAGCTGCAACTATTCTCCCCAAATTCTTTAAATTTTGGTCCCCTCCTCATGATTTAGTGTTGCTTTGAATCGTTTAAATCCATGAGCTTTTTTTTTGTCATGCTTTAATTTTGAATGATTTTTGAAGATTAACTCTCTCCCTGTTTTCGGAAGTTGCTTGTCTTTGAAAATTATTGTGGGTCGCAGATTTTGAGTTTGGTTTTGCTAGTCAATCAGATCAATTGTTCTTTGAAATGCCATTGTTTTGGAGGTGAAACAGGTTTTTTGACCGTTGCTGAATTTTAAAGTTGTTCCAAACACTTAATTCTTTTTATTGATCAGGCATCACATTATGTTTGATCGGAGGTTGTTGTATGTTTTCCTTCCGTCGTTGCCGCTCCCAAAGTGGCTAGCTACCCAAAATGTAAGCGCTCCGCCCACCGATGCGTGTTGATTTCTAGTCACGTGTCTATAGCCCTTTTCATTTCTGCTGTTGCGGCTATGAAAAGCATTTGGATTCCGATGTCAATGTCCTTCTGATTTCTGGTTGGAAGTTTTCCCACCCACATCTTAGGTCTTAACTCTTCCAACTCCGACGTGCTTAAGTGTTTTTGCAGTACCCATCGCCTGTTAAGACCCGCTCATGCGGCTATGAATAAGTCTACCCTGCCGATGTTAGCATTCTAAGACGTCGATGAATTCTTTGTTTCCTATCGTTGGTGATTTCTTTCGAACCCGTAGGTAGATGAGACAGTGGTGTCGGCGCTTGTTAAGTTTCATAACAGTAATGCAGCGCATGGCCTTTCTTGTTGCTTAGCCATTGTGGTTGATATGATTTAACGTGGTTTGATTTTCTTGAAAATATAGTCTCAAGGAATGTTAATTGTCATTTAATTGCAGGAGCATCCAAGTGACTGTTCCGACTACCATGGGGTGAAGGTCGAATCGAAACTGACAGGATCTCAAGGAGCATAAGCAAAGTAGAAGGAAAAAAACAAAAGCAACAAAGGCAGAGACCTGAAGGGTCTGTCAGTTACTTAGTGGATCATGAGTGTGCGCAGAAAGGATAAGAAGAGGGATATAAAATGTTGGAGGAACTAAAAGGTCACACGTGGGGGGCCAGCCCAAGCGGTCTACTATTTTAGTTTAAATATTAGAAATTTAGAACTGAAAGGGGCTTTTTCCCCTCAGAAAACTTGTAAACTATTGCTTGTAAGAGGAACTATTTCGTTTTACAAACCAAAAATTACAAATTTTTCCAGTCGGAGAAAGTGTTATGTGTAATGGATCAATGTGTTTAAATAAGAGATGTTGAATGGGAACTATTTCGTCTTCAACTATGTTGCATTAACTGTGAGAGCGTTCTAACTTCCTGAACCTATGTTCTTGCCTAAATTTTCTCCAGTATCCTTATGATGTTTTCCACTATGAGTAATGGGAGTTTTAACTGTTGATGAGCTATCTTATCATGTATACTTTTATTAATGTTTATATGTTTGGTTATAAGAACAGCTATCTACGATTTTCCATAACATATGGACAGTAGTGCATTACTCATGAATTAATATCCAACTCTCTAGAGATAGCTTAGTTAGTTTTACTTTATTATGGTTTGTATGATTTAGATGCTTGTGAGTTCTAAGATGAGAGGTAATAACCTGCGCATCACTTTGTGACTACTCCTTGCATCCTTTATCGCCCTGCATTGTTAAATAGGCACGTGCATATCATACTTTAAGTCAAAATACAAAAATATATACGGTGGACCGGGCCGCAACCGGTAAACCTGTTTTGTTGACCTATGGTAGCCAGAACGCAAACTATACGGATTCCCTACACCAAACAGTCACGGGCTAGTTGGGAACGTTGACTAGGGAGAATCCCTTACTGTTGTTTCCTACGAATTTCCAAGCCTCAACAGGGATAGAACATCAACTTGCATTAGAAATATGAAGAAGTTTACAACCAAGCCTTATTGTTGACATGAATCTCAATGAAACCACCTCTTCATCCCCAAAAGCTACGACTCTAGCTCTCTATGCTCTCTCCAAATGATCTTGGGCCAAGAATCAGTCCAACAGCATAACAATACCTTCAATGTTCTCCCCTCAACCATGGCTATGAGCTCATATATATAGGGCTTTAATGGATAGAGATGGTTGAGAAATTAGTGGTTGAGGTGGCTTCTAAGATCCTAGGATGAGGGATCTCAAGCTCAACCAACCCACAATAGTAGGGACAAGAGACATCTTGAGGCTTATCATCTAGAAGCCTCAAGAAGCTTCTCTTTTTACCCTTTTACCCAGGGTACCGCGCTTCTCCTTCTTTGACAGAGTGGTTCAGGTAATAACTGCCTATGGACCAAGGGTGATAGGTGGTTGCACCACTTGTGGACAACCAATGAAAAGCATTGCAAACAGGGGTACCGCTCAAGGGACGATGAGCGATGCTGGGAATTTGTATGATAGACTGATAAGAAACCATTTAGTATTCACTCCAAAAGCTGGGATTTCAAGGAAAGTAGGTATGTCAAAGGTATTATCACATGATGGTGACAGGATTTTGGTATAACATGATGCCCCCCAAAGCATGAGTCTTAGAGTGATACGATCAATGAGAGCTTTGAGAACAAGTCGTTGCCAAGAGATGAAAATGTTGGCTCGATCGGAGCATGCAGTCAAGTAGGCATCTGTAGTACATCAATATGTTGACTCATAGACACAAGTAACCAAACTAATAGCTACATACCAATACAAGGTAGATCCATGAGTGGAATAAACAAGCATGGCTACCAGAATGCATCGTAGATCCAGGTGATAGAGGACTCAAACTTGGACATAGCTACCAAACATACAATGTGGATACATACTAGATATACAAATGTGGATCCATGCTAGATATACAAATGTGGATCCATGCTAGATATACAAAACTCCATCACAACCTGGGAAAAGCGATGAGTGCTTTTAAACAAATACCCAGGGTCTTTGTCTCATCTTCCACAAAGTCTGATTATGTCCATGTGATTACAATGATATGAATTTGAACATGGTAGAAACCACTTGATTACCGGCCAATGATGTGAACCATTAACAAGTGCGAGGGAGATCACCATTAAAGTCAATGATTCCCAAGGTACCCTAGTACAATCTACTGAGTGCGAATAGATGTCCTAATGTCGAACACCCAGTCGATTCTATCGATCAAAGGTCAATGATGTGAACCAATGTCGAGAGTGAGAGAAACTGTCATTAAGGCATACAGATCTCAAGGTACTAAATATTGTTTCTAATATTATTTCCTATATGATGAGCTGACGTCGATGGGAATAGTCTCGTCGAAGGAGGGCCATGATGAGTCCCACATCAATGACACGAAACTCGAAACATAGTTCTAGAATGATGTGAACATAGTAACCATATGACTGACTCAAAGATACTGACACAAAGGCTGTGTATACTGCAGAGGTAAGACTTCTTCAAATTCCCTTTGAACATTGGGTGGCATGACAAAATCACTTGGCAGCATGACTAGACAAGACAAATACACAATGCGACAGTGGACAATGCATTCTTTTGAAAGACTCAAAGGATTCACATGACTCATGAAAGTGGATTGTCACGGAGATCAGCTAAATACCCAATTGACTGACATGATTGTGCAGACAAGTTCCATGTTCAACGGTAATGACAAACAACTTCCATTATTTCCAAAATGATTCCCTTTCCCATTTCCCCCATCATGATCGATGAGTGCCTCTTTTCGGTTTTACGAGTTCAAAGAGGGTTACAAACACTCGATATAGCTTGTCAGAGGACAAGTCCAGTCACATATGTTTTACAAACCTGAGAGAGGATGGGTTCGTTCCCAAAATGGGTCTCTCAATGTTTAATCTTTAATGAGTCCACTGAAAGAAAATTTGGTATTGTTCATGTTTAGAGAGTCTGAATGAATATGGAAGAAGACTCCATGGGGGTCCTTTTTCATATGATTTAGTCTCTAAGGCTCAAAAAAGTGTAAAATCATACCTTAGAGAACTCTTCCAGTCATGATTGGATGGAGCGTTCCTTTCTCATAAATAGTACTGTCCAAAACAAGAAAGAGATAACCTACCATCGGATAGATGACTCTTCAAATACTTTAATGAGTGTGAAGAAGACAAGATCGCTCAACAATATTTTCATATTTAGGGAGTCTGAAAAGGGTTTAAAGAGAACTCCATGAAGTTTCTTTACACCATGTCACTTTTTACGATCCTGGAAAGATTCAGAAACGGACTCAACTATCTTTTCATGTTTAAGGAGTCTAAAAGAAGATGTGAAAAGAAGAATCCATAACATTTCTTTACATAATATTGTATTTTACGAGCCTGGAAAGAAACTTGAACTAGACTTAGAACTTTGATACTAGATTTTAACGAGCATGAAAAAGTATCGTAATAAACACTCAATGACCTTTTCTATTTTGTGAAAGTATGAAAAAGCCATAAACAAACTTTCCAAATCTTTTACTAAATTCAACCTGCAGACGACTCATAAACAAGTATTAAATGCATCCAAAATCAACATTACGAGATTACCACAAATAAATTTTGACCAGAACATGATGTTGTTGGTCAATATTAATGTTACTTAATTAACCTCAATTTAATTATCAACCGGAGAATCGTAAACTTTGAGCTGCTACACTATATGTGCAGGCAAGGTAGTTTTAATGCTCGTGCTTACAAGAATGCTAGTCTACTTCAAACAAATCAATGAAATGGATGAAACTATGGTTATGCTAAGGACTTCTAGGTCTGTTATACAGAAACGGAAATCAATTTGTCTACAGCAACTTATAGCAAAAAGGTAACTATAGTAATTTTTGAAGCAAGCCTGATCTTCTAAAGAAACACTAACTACAGCAATACTTCACAACAATATTAAACTACAGTAGAACAAACTGCTAAGGAATTAAACAAACCTTGAACTACAGCAATCTTATGCTAAAGTAACTAAGGATTACTTCCAAAACAATCAGCCTGCTAAGGGAAGGATTTATCTGTCAGATGCATATGCTCAATCGACCTCAATTAACCTTGTTTCCTATCTAAATTCCAACTATTAACTCTACCAAGTCTAATACCTAAATTCACACAAACACTTCGGAAATCATTACTGGAGTAAAACCAATGACCTCTTAACTTTGAATTGTCAACACACACAGCCTATCAAAGGAGAGCTTGACTGGTTATTGTTATCTTAATGTACTATGTTTTATTTTATGCACATTAATGCACACAGAAAAAATGCCAAGGTTATTCAAACAATACTCATTAATCAATATTAGGGCTGTGTGAGAAATATCCACGGGTTCTGGTTTGCATATGCACACTGTGGAGCTGATGTTAATTCAAGAAAGCAACATTAACAAACCCTACTTAATCAATGTCAAACAGCACAATTTCTTCCTATTTAATCACTTATTTAAAGAACTATTTAACAAAGCCCTATACGCTCTATATACTACAATCTTCAAACCCTCTACAAAATATTACAAATGCTGTTCAAACCTAACAAAATATCCTACAGCTCTGTAAACTCAAAAGTAAAAGACTAGACTATTCATAAATTATTCTCACGCTGCAGCAAAAGGTTCTTCAACAGCTAGAGTCGATTTCATTAACCAAATTGCCAATACTACGCTTCATACTGGAAATCGAAGAGAATATTTAAACCCACACCAGTCCTTAATTTATTTTACAGTCCTGTGAACAAGCAGAGTCTAAACTAATCCTGTAGCTATCACTATATCGCTATATGCTGGCAATAAAAACAATGTGAAAGCTCAGACTACTTGTAATCTTTCATAAAGCTAAACTTGAATCAAACCATCACACGATTTAGAAATAAACCTAAACAATAATCATGGCCATTAATACACAGTCCACGCTGAAAACCAGAAAGGGCATTAAATAAAAACTGTTCCTGAATCTATTCAGCAAGTTAAATCAATTGCAAATGACTAAAAATCTGCAGACATGCATATGAGTAAAACCATCAGCATTCTATAGAACAATATCAAAGAAATAGAAACGTTATCCTGCTATTGCAAACACACAATGTGAAATACCAAGGTTGGTGCTGAAGGGGGCCCTCCCTCAATGCCTTCCAGTTCTAAGTCGAAACCTTAAAGGAGATAAACACTGCTTGTATTAATAAAATGAAGCATTACAATCTTCTCTTAGCATCCTCTTCATAGGGTTTCAAGAAGCCCTTTTATACTAAAGATACAGACTAGAATCAATCGTGAGACAGATATTGATCCTCAAACAACTCTACAGTTAACTCGGCACACCTGATCCAAATATGGGAGCTCGAATCCCTTTCAAATCTATACAATACTAAAACAAGGAAGCAACAGCTCCCCAATCAAAGATCATCCCCAAAACAGCACCTGGAAAGTCTACGTAGGCATTTTGGAAGGCGATGAAAGCTCAGGAGACGCCCAAAATGTGGATCAAAGCCCCCAAATCTGCTGGTGCAGCTAGCGTGAACCTTCCCTGGAGCACCGAAAACCCTGCACAAAAGAAATAACGACCCATCAGTTGACCGGATATATATATGTGGAGATTTAAAAACCAATTTTATGCATAAAACAATATAAAATAACCAAAAAAATCACTTACCAAGCCTTTGTCCACGTTGGTCTCCACAAAAGCATAACCATACACAAATAAACATTAATAAAACTAATATATCATGTGGTTTTATAAGTTTTATGCTGGAAAATAATGTATTGGACAGCCAATAATAGGAGACCAACAGATGTAATATCAAAACGATACTAAGTCAGACCCAAAAAATGTCTATATAAGGCAAGTAAATAGTAAAAAACCAAACATTTCACTATTTACCTCTTGGCAGAGAGTACTTGGAGCATTTTTTAGCCAAATCTTCCACAGCTGATACCGAGAGTTTCCACTGTCCGTTTGCAGTCTCGTCAGTTGCAGGTAAGAGCTAAGACCTTATTCTTTCATTTCATAGCTTTCATTTTGGGATTTTATGGGGTTTTATGCCTATTTGGCAAGCCCTAAAATCCTATTTGCGGGCACGGCAGCTACCCCTTGCGAGATAGGTGTTACCACTCGAGAACTGTGCCAAAGACAAGGTGAACAGGAAGTGCCACCACCTGTTTCCAATGGAGCACAGGCGGTGCCGGCCATGGAGAAATTTAACCAATGATATATACAAAACTAGCTCATTCTTTTGATTTATAATGATTTAAGGATGATATTGATGTATACCATTGTTGTTTTGGCAGGTCTAGGCTTCCAAAATATGGTGATATGGAAGGAAAGAACTCATGATAACAAGGATGCCGCTGCTGAAAGGAATCCTGTGTGTATTGCCGCACTCCAGAATTGTGGACTTATAAAGTTCTTCTGGAAACCAAGCATGGTGTCCCACGAGAGACTACTGGAACACATACTGAGAATGTGGAATCTAGAATAGCAGTATTTCAAGGTGGGGGTACATATACTTACAGTGGAGGTAGAGTACATCTACTTCCTAACTAGCCTATCGAGACAGGGTGCCCCTATCTCATTGACCAGTTCTCGTGGAGGGGAAATTACCACGAGAGACCTCATAGATAGACATTGTGCACCAGGTACAGGTACATTGAGGAAGAAAATCCCCATCAGGGCAGTGACAGACAAGGCTCTACGGATCATTCTGTTCACCATGCAGAGGATGGCAAAGAGCCAAGGTGTACATCAAGCTTTTAGGGCACATATGTTGTATTCCCTAGAGGCAATGGCACCTACGGTGTTCAACTGGGTGGAAGCATTGCTTCCAATCTTCAAGGATCAGCTAACTAAATGTCGACAGGGAGAGCTGAAGCAATTCGGCTTTGGTTCCATCTTAGCTTGTTTCTTCTTTGAGCGGGTCCCCCAGATAAGGCCCCAGGTGACTTTTCAGAGTCTGAGAGCACGGGACCCCTACATGCTAAGGTGGGTCTAGATCATGGCTCGCATAGGAGCGGGTAGGGGCAAAGTGAAGTTCGGTGACGCATTCTTCAAATGGCTGTAGGATCAAATGCTCATGGTCGAGGACTATTCCTATGAGGGCACAGATTTTACAGGTGATCCTGACCTACCACTCCCACCTGGAGGGAAGTGGGGAGACATTGGTAAGAAACAAGAAAACCTAAAGATGAAAAATGTTTTTATGTTTTTCATGTTTTATATATATATATATATATATATATATTATGATAAGTGACAAGACCCATTTGTCTTCATGTAGATGTTGGAGTAGCGAGGCCCGGAGGAGCATCTCCATTAGACAAGTGAGCTGAAGCTTGCTTCGTGCCACAGGGTGATGATATCACTAGGGAGCTGGAGGAGAACCTCAAGAGGTTGACTCTGGACATCCCAGATGTTGACATAGATCATCTCCCGACTAGATATCAGAGATCTACTATGGGAGTACCTGGACGATTCAGCAGGCTACTTCGCAGGGTGGCTTGAGCAGTGATGTGCTATCATGAGCACCACTAGTAGATGAGACATGTATACTAAAAGCTGATAGATTCAAGATTTTGTATGATTATTTTGCCTGAAAGCCTACGTGCTTTAGAAGAGGTCTCAGGACCTATTTTTTTTAACATTTTTCATATATATATCTATATCTATATCTATATATATATATATATACAGACTTTTACATGATGTTTATACGTTTCAAATGGATGAATGCATTTTCTATGGGTTCTATGTGTCTTTAAATGTTTATTTACAATGTACCATGTTTGATTAACATCATGAATGGGAAATATTCCAATATAGGATGTAATTAGCCAATGAATCAGCAACTACATTATGTTCCCTAGGGATATGCCTATATGTAATGGTTCCAAATGATCTTTCTAAAAAACGTACCCTCTGGAAAAGGTGGAGGAGCACCAGATTCCTAATGGTGTAGATATGGTTTAAATGAAAAACCACAAGCTGAGAGTCCATCAAAACTACTAGATCACAGACATCCTGGGAGGCATCTTCAGTCAAAAGACTGATGACTGCTTCATACTCGGCAATGTTATTAGTGGCGAGACCTAAGCAAACCACTCCTGAACTGACCAAATCTTCATCTAGGGAATAGATAACCCAAGAAGCCGAGGCTAGATTCAAGGTGTGGTGGAAGGCACCATCAGCAAAGCCGTAGAAAGCCATCTGCATGAACAAAACATGGTATAAATAGATGCAGGCACCAAAACTCAAAACCATCTTGAAAATACTGAAAACACACTAAAAGTCAATCAATATACATATATACAAGATACCATCCAAGAAGACCTAGGCATAGTACCTTTTCATGTACAACCCATTGTGAGGTTTCCCTAAAGGGATTCCATCATAATCTACCAACTCATAGGCTCCTTTCTCTAACACCTTGGAAATAATGAAAGGTCCATACCACATAGACTCGAACTTACCCTTT
>LPNX011200454.1:0-74976 GCA_001517045.1 Pseudotsuga menziesii
CATTCCATCATTCACATGGTATGAGGTCTCTTACCTGGACCAATTCATGGAATTTGTCATAAGCAAACTCTTACCTGCATGGGTCATACTTACACCCTTCTCATGACCACTTTGGTTGGTCCTTTGCAGGAGATTGCAGCATTTGCTCACCAACTTTTGTCATGGACTTGTTGCCTTATCCCTTCTCCATAGGGTTGCTGGTCTCATCTTTCAGCATCCGCAACATATTCATCTGGGTCCATGTCATCATTGGTGTTTGTCCACTAATGCCAACATCAAAACAATGATTATCGTCAGTGGTACATTATACATACATATATTTTCCAATAGTCTTACCAACATGCAATACCCTATGCATGCAATACATATCCTCATGCATTTCAAGCATAACTCAAGAAATGAAGTTATAATCAGCAAGATAGGTTCTAATGAAAACTTCCCTTTCAAATCCCTCATCTTCTCGTGGAATTCCTTTTCCACACAGCAGCTAGTTGACTTCATAGTCCTTGCTGCCCCTGGGCATGCAACTGTCCAGATTTGTCCACTTGATAACAGCGGCCATCATTAGCACTTTGCTGCTTCATTCTCAGATTCTGGTCCCTTATCCTCGTTCCTTCCTGGATAAGCTTTCCAACGCCTATTCACATGTGTCATTCCGACCTCGGATGTGAAAACCACACCCCTTCTAAGAATGAAGACTTTCACCAATCTTGGCATTTTACACACATCACTGCATTTTGGACTGGGAATGTTAACTTCAGCCACCGCACTTCCATTGCATCATTCATCTTTTATGAATTCTGGGTTCTACTATATTGCCCCAAACATAAAATCTTCTTTCCACAAGAATGACTGTCTCAAGGGACGACGGGGGTCAAGGGGGCTTGCCCCCTTGAGCGCCCTCATTTTTTTTTTTTTTTTGTAAAACATTAATTTTCGCACAATCTGGCGCATTAGCCCGCTGCCATTTTTCCCTTTTTTCAGCCCTGAAATTCCCCTGAAAAACAGCTGAAAATCCTTCTAAAAACAATGGAAATCGGCTCCCTGAACCATCGTTCCTTCCGCCGTATCGGCTCCCTGGAAGCTCTAACCTTCCGCCGTATCGGCTCTCCAACCAATCTCTCCTCCGCCGAATCGGCTGTCGGCTGTATCTCTGATCGGCTGTCGGAAGCCTTTGGAGTCGGGCGGTCTGTTCATCTTCGTAGTCGCAACGGCGGCTCCCCGGGAAGTCCCAGCCTTCCGCAACGGCGGACGCTCCTTCCCTTTCCTCTTCCGATCGGCGCACTTCCTCCTGCGGCGGCGGCAGTCTTCTTAATCGGCCGGCAGATGCCTCTAGCTTCCGCATAGGTGGACGCTTGAAAGCTCCGAGCCTTCCGCAACGGCGGCTCGCGCCAAGTTCCAAACCTTCCAACTTGGAACTTATGTCGGACGTCGGCTGACTCTTCAATCGGAAGCCACATCAATTCGCCGTCCGCAATGGAGGGCGGGATACTTTACCAATTCGTCCGCAACGGCGGACGCCCACTTTGCCGGCTCTTCCGATCGGCGCTTAGAACCACATCGGACGTCGGCGGAAACTCGGAACATCGGACGTCGGGCCATTCTACCTTCCGATCGTTCCGACACTTAGCCAAATTTTCGATCTCCCTTTGGCGTCGGCGATCGGATGACTCTTGGATCGGATGCGGGATTGCTCCGCCATCCGCAACGGCGGACGTTATCTTTGTGAACTCGCCCGCAACGGTCGGACAGAAACTTCCCGAATCCTTCCGCAACGGCGGACAGGGACTTCGCCAGTTCTTCCGACTGGCCGCCCGTTGCTTAGCCAAAATTCAAAATTTTTCCGCGGCGTCGGCTATCGGACGGATCTCGAATCAGGCGCGGTATTGCTCCGCCACCCACAACGGTCGGAGGGGAAGATCGTTGCTCCACCCGCAACGACGGAGGTTAACTCCGTGAACTCGCCCGCAACAGTCGGATGGGAGACTTCAGCCGTTTGCCCGCAACGGCGAATAGAAAATTCTCCAGCTCGCCCGCAACGGTGAAATTTAACTTCATCCAGTGGTCCGACTGCTCACACTTGGGCGATTTTTCTGAGTTCGTTGCTGCCCTGCTGAACAGAGAAGGTAATTCTACCTTCTGTCACTGCATATTCTTGGCCCATAAAGGCCCATTGTTGCAACTTCGGCTCTGATACCATTTTGTCACGTCCTCGTCCCTCAACCGGCGAAGAGGACGCGGCCAACCACAACAACACAGCCGGGCAAGATGCCCAATGAACATAAACAGAATTCAAATGCTGAAATCAAGCATACACAGATGCATTTATCTTCAATCATACAGCGGAAGAAACACAAACACATTCCAGCAATCACATGTTCATCATAATTCCATATACAATTGTTATAATTGCAGAGATAGACTGGCAGCACTTATCTGTTAATGAAGAATTCACCCGCAACCAGCTACGTCGCTGCAACGTTCCACCCAACCATAGGCCAGCTTGCTCATCAATCTCTCAGCAACGCCGCCACCCCCGAGCTGGGCATGATTCCTCCGGAATAAGGGTCAATTGCAGGCTTATACATAGCCAAGGGGACATAAGCAACAAAACAACACAGCTAGGTTTCACAGGCTTTCAACAACCAAGCCAAGCCAGCACAGTCCAAAGACTATCCATTGCACTCAGGCAACCAATCAGCGATCACAGCTTAAAACATGGAAAAACGAATTGCACATCCCCAAAAACACAACAGCAAAACAAACTACAACAGGGAAAAACGACCCAACTAATCTGTGAGACAGCCAAAACCGTGAAAGGCCCTTCACAGTCAGTCGTGGATGCAAAATCACGGCTCTCAGCTCACTATGTGCGCCCCAAACAGAAGAATCCCTACGCGTGGGTAAACAATCCGACCCAGCAAGGAAAATAACAGACAATGGAGGCCCTGCGTGAAGAAAAACAGCTCCGTTTTTGCCCATGGATGCACACACAACAGGAAGGACACGATTTTGCAGTTCGTGGGTACTTAGCAACTCGTGGGGAGAGGAAGAAAACCTGCGTCAGACCCAAAAACGCCCAGAGCCCCTGCATGAGAAGCCAACAGACCAAAAATCGTGGTAGAGTGAACTGACCAGGGAAGAGTGCGTGAGGGAGAAGAATGGGCAGACATGGGTGGAGTGTGGATGTGGGTATGGAGCTGACAGCCCTGCCACCCCACTCCCAAAGGAAATAACTGCCCTCAACCACTCAGCCATATCTCCTCAACCACCAGCTCTGAAGCATTAAAGAGGTTGACAAAACAACAAAGGTGGAAAAACCCCAAGGTAATAAAACATGGGTTTTTCCCCCATAAACCAAGGTTTGACATTCCCCCACCCCTTATCCTTTGGAACCATGCCCTTTTCATTCAACGTTGCACTGCCGTAGCTGGTTGTGGTTTATTTTAATTGATGTGCGGGTTTACATGATGCCGAATTAAAATGTGCCGGATAGCACGACATACCATCGGCAATTATCCCCCATTACCGAAACATACACAACCAAATCGATGGTGGGGATTTTGCCTTGAGCTCCTCACCACGATTAATTACAATATATACATCATGCAAACGGGGTCGAAACCGGGGACATGACAGCACATGTGCAATTTTTCTATGCCAAAGCTCATTTGGCTCTACCGTATCATGGATCAAGGCTTGTTCTGGATGGCCCTTCAATTTGTACAAGCCTCCTTCTTGTTCTTCAATCACTACCGCATCATCGATAGTCTTTCCTTTTGGTCACATGATGACTTGACCATCTATGAATGCAGCCCGCATTCCTTTTTGCATCAATGCTGAAATGGAGAGAAGGTTCTTCTTCAATCCTAGCACAAACAATACTTCTTTCATTGTTAGAGACTTATCAGAGTATAGCTTGTATGAAGATTCCCCACTACCTTTTATTGGACATTGGTAGTCATCTCCTAGTCATTCATGTTCTGATAGTCTCACAAAAGATTCCTTGAATCCCATCATATGTTTGGAAGCCCCACTGTCTATTAGCCAATCATCACTTCCATGAATAATGTTACCTGTGAGAGTTGATATCAGAACATATTCATCCTCACTTGAAGAATCTTCACTTTCATGTCTGAATCTCTTTTTGGATGGTTCATCATCCTCTGTAGCATGAGCATGATGTCTTCTTTGGCCTTATCTCCCTCTGAAACTGGAACCTCTATACTCATGTAGGTGTCCAATCGAGAGAGATAAAATACTTCTATGCTTGGAAGTTGTCAACTTCACCAAGCTTATCATTTTGAAATGAGAACCTCAAATGGAAATAGCAAAGGATTAGATCTTACCGATTTGAGGTGTCCGCCCTTGTCCCAGAGTTTGCTGATCTAGGGTTTGTCGCAGAAACCCTAATTTTCAAAACTTGGAATCTTTTAGATCTAATTGGATGAACAGATATATCTCTTCAAATGGAGCTGTCCAATGTACTCCTTTTCTGAAAACAGTGGAGGGAAGCTCCCGGAACAGGAAGCCCTAATTTTCTGATTTCTTCTGCATAAATTCCTATTACTGTTTCTATGATATATATGAAATTAATGCTCCTATGTGTCTGAAATTTCTCATTGAGGTAACCTCGCATGTCCCTGATCCAACACCATAGGTTTCATCAGAATTGGTTTCACCATTTAGGATTTATGATCCTTTTCCCAAGGTGACCTGTTACAGGACTGTTCAGAACAACGAAGTTGTACGGCCTACCACGCATCCCTGATTAATATTCTAAGTCTGATATTTGGATCACAGAAATTAAAATATGTGCCCTTTCTGTAAAATCTTTAGGAATTCCATTTGGACCTATGTAGCCCAAGATATTGCAATTTTCCCCAGGTGTCCTGTTTATGGATGATTTCTGGAAGAGGATGGAATGCTAACTTGGAGAGATCATATATCCCAGAATATAGCGAATCAGAGGCTGAAATTTGGGTAAAGTGTTCATCAGGATTTTATATTCAGCCCTTGAAATTTTTATATTTTTAGACTTCAGCAATCTCAAAATATATCTGCTGTACCAAAACTTAGCAGTTTTAGTATTTAGGGTTTCTTCTAGCTAGGGGTCAAACTAGGGTTTGACTTTCCTGGAGATTTACCCGACCAAATTTCTTGATCTAGGTCTCTAAATTTCTGTTTTGATGAGGATAAAAATCCTATGCTGGTCTCACCCAAAAATTCCTCTTCTGTAGAAATCCCTAATTTCCACATCGAAACTGAAAATGATTGAAATTGAATTCCGCATCGACAGAAAGATGCACCCTTCAAAGGAGAGTCATCCTAGCATAATTTTGCTGAAAATCTGTGGAGGAAGATCCACAAAATAGGAAGCCCTAGTTCCTGTAGCTGCACAATGTCTTCTTCTCAGGTTAGCTCTGATACCATGTTAGTTTTTCAACATTTAAGCTAGCATTATGTTAAGATCTTTTCACTGAGAGAATAACAAGCACAGCAATCACATAAGCACATCACAAGAGACAAGAGACACAAAGATTTTAGGAGGGGAAACCATAAATGGAGAAAACCCCTAAACTTCCTCTAAGATAGTATCACCACAAGATGTGATCCCAAATAGTAAGATGACCTCCCAACACAACAGCAGCCTTCTGTCTTCTGTTAAGCCAAAGTATTTCCTTCTCCAAAGGTGCGCCACACTTGAGAGAGCAAGTGATGTAATTCACAAGTGATAAATAGAGAGACTCTCACTCTCTATTTATATTCTTCTGTTGACTTGAAGTGCACTCAACCATGTAGGCTTAACTTACAATTACTTACTCGATCCTACACCTTAATTAGTGTATAATAACCCAAGTGCCTCGAAACTGTGGGGACTTACCTAATGACTTGACAAGACTTGTTTACATTAATAATCCTCTCGATCGGAACATCGGTGTAAGACAATATGACTCAAATACATAATAGAAACATCTCGGAATAAAAATCGGGTTACAATATATAAAATACATATAAGAATACATTCTGAAGTTACATATACATCAACACTTGGTAGTCATCTCCTAGTTTCACCTTGTGAGGTGAAACTAGGAGATGATTTCCTTACATATCAAAAATACAAAAAAAATCAAATAATTCAAAAACACAAATGGGATGTTCCCAATATATCTGAATGCGGACCTTGGTGGTAATGGCATGTCTCGATATCCACGGAAGTTGATCCTGACATAGGGATAGTCATCTATGGTGATGATATGTCACCGCCACCAGTGGAAGAAGTCGGCTAGGAAGGGATAAGGTGACCTTCCTCCTGTTAATCTATGTATCACATACATCTAGCGCACCTGGGATGGATCACATAGACTATGAGGAGGGACCTCAACTCTAAGGGCAAGACTCAGTACCCTCTCAAATAAGAAAGTACTCAAAATGATGGAAAACCCAAACTTTTTAATACGACCCAACTTGCAATATGTCAACTTCAGTTGCATGATGCTCAACAATGAAGTACAATAGCCATAAAATATGGGCCTCATGCATTCTATAGCATATAACATGAGAGGTCGTGATGCGCGATGTAGTGATGTTGATCCTACTATTCTAGCCAGAACTAGAACAATAACCTTGAGACTAATGCTTTGGATTGCATTAACAAGGACTTGAAATCCCACCTTCTCAGTGTCAGGAAAAAAATACACGACTATGTACTTATCGATGTTTAGTCCTACTCAATGATCCCTAAGTTTTACTACCTCACCTTGGAAGTATAGTCTAGTAATGAAATAGATATCTTCTACCTTGAGTATCCATGGCATCCCAATAGTTAACCAACATTTGTAAGTATCTCAGTTGAGAACTCAATATCCCAAGGTTCCAGAACTTGTAAATACCATATCTTTGTAATGCTTGTCGAGCATTTACATCAGCATGGACAACCCTATCAACGTATTCGTGTTCTTGCTTTCTCCACTAAAGAACCATAATGCATAGGAAATAAGTTGGTGTGAATTTTTTTCCTTAATAAATACAATCCACAACCTCATACGCATTTTAAAGTGATGATAGGTTCATTTATATGTGGGTAAGGTTTTCATTTCCCATGTATACACGGCCCTATACGTGACCTAATAACTTGTCACCTGTGTGGGCCGAGAAACCCACTTTCGGTGGTCCAAAACTTAAAATTCACCTTAGGAAATGGGAAAAAAGCATTGAATGGATAGATCATGAGATTATGAGTTACTTGGTCCTGATGGTTGTTGATTTCATGGATCGTATATCCAGAAATCTATGTCTGAATTTTGAGGTTCCAATGAGATCCAAATGCACTATGAGGGGTAAAAAACCAAATGGTATGGTAAATTGTTTTTTTTATTATTATTTATTAAAACAATTACCCACTTTCCTATAGTTTGGACTCTTTACTGAATAATTCCAACCATTTTGGACTAATACCATGTTAGGGTTAACCTTGACTCGGGAATGAGTCAAATGGTGTAGGTCTCAATAGGAGTCTTTTGGGCCCATGGTATTTTTCCATGGTATTAGTGGCCAATGGTATTCAGTGGTCCATGGTATTTCTTGTAAAGAATCATTTATAAGGCTTGAGGAGGATCCATTATAAAGTTGCCTGGAGGTGAGTGGTGGCTAGCTCAGTTGTCTTGGATTAGCTGGTTTAGGTCAAGGGATATAATAGATCTATTATGGTGGTTTTTCTTGGTTTTGGGTTTTCCATGTAATCATTATGTGCTTATATTAATGGTTGCATGTGCTTATGTTTTTATCTCATATTATTATTATGTGATGCTCATTTAAATCCTAATAAGTGGTATTAGAGCCATGGTTTGGCATAGAGTTGTGCTCGTTGTGTTGTACTTTCTTTTGAAATAATTATGGGGTACATGTTTGGTGGTACCCAACACCCTATAAGTATTTTTGGGTTCCTAGTTAGAGTGTAATTTCCTCAGGTGCTAGAAGCGCAATGTATTTCTCTTATGCACAGAGAAGGGATGTTGCATCAGGTGTGGAATGAACCACTAGGTATGTATGAGGGTGGAAGGTGTACTCATAGCCTAACTTGATGTAGATTGGAGATGCTAAGTCTTCAATTATGGGTGGAACATGATATGGTTTAATATCAATTGTGGGACCAAGAGTGATGAACCATGCATGTGAAGATAATTCCCATAGAACTAGCGGTTACAATGGCTAAGGACTCATGTAATTTGGTAGATGGATTCTTCTTTATATGGATGTCAATGACAAGGTTGGATGAAGGTACAAAATGAGCATGGAAAAGAGAGAGGATGAATCAATGGATGGTGATTCTGTAATCGCCATGAAGGAACATGTAAAAAAATTAATGAAGTATTTTTCTTATAAAATGGCATGGGGATGTAAGACCTGGTAAGGCATGCATACCCCTGGTAATTCACTAGTAAAGTCAGGAGATAGACCTAGGTGATAAGGGGGTGTATGTGAGATTCCTTGGTAAACATTTGAGGGGGGTTGGTGATTACTCCAATTCAAGTTTAAATGGGGCATTGTTAGGGTTAAATTTGACTTGGGAATGAGTCAAATGGTTTAGGTTTGAATGTGTTTCTTTTGGGCCCATGTTATTTGGTAACCAATGGTATTTCTCCATGGTATTTGGTGGCCCATGATATTAACCCATGGTATTGAATTGAAAGAATAATTTATAAGGATTGAGGAGGATCCACTGTAAAGTGGCCTAGAGGTGAGTGGTGGATATCTCACTTGGTTGTCTTTGTTGGTTTAGGTCAAGGGATATAATATATCTATTATGGTGATTTTTTTCGGTTTTGGGTTTTCCATGTAAACATTGTGTTTCTATCTTAATGGTTACTTATGGTGATTTTTTTCGGTTTTGGGTTTTCCATGTAAACATTGTGTTTCTATCTTAATGGTTACTTATGCTTATTTTTTTGTCTCATATTATTATTATGTGATATTCATTTAAATCCTAATATATCATTGTGTAGGGTCTCTTTTTGTGCACTTTGGTCGAGTTTTGGATCTTTCATTCACATGCAAGGTATAAAACAGAATTAACAAGTAGGATAGGACCATTTTCTACATGAATTTTTGCACTATCCCATGACTATGCCACATTAACCATAGTTATGAAATCACTTCTCAATGTCACAGAACCATTCCTCTACTACTTGAAGTGTCAGTATTTAAGCAATATATCTTCCCTTATCCTGGATACCCTAGTTACATCATGTTTTACCATTTGCATCCCATGTTGATTGTCCTCCTTAATTCTATGAGTCCCTTGTAGGCCCACCATGCCTTGAAATGGAAACCTCATATTCTTTCTTACCTTTTATACTGGCCATCTCCTATAGGGACTCATGGTTTTATCAAGTTGTAAATGCATTGCATGCATCCAATTTCCTTATTGATCTTAATACCAACTACCTGCTTCACTTTTATAATCCATACAATCTACGTTTGTCTCAATTCTATCCAATTTGAGCCTCTTATCTATATTTTGCATCTTGATTATCCCATACCCTAGAGGAAACATTCTGTTGAGTGTCCTTATCCTACATTTTATTCCTTGCATTGAGCATAGGTATCTTCCACTACTTGGAACTAGTTTGCTTGTCCACAACACTCATTTCCTCTTTATTTTACTATAAGTATATTTTATTATTTCTCAAGATTCCTAATATGAAAAGGACCCAAAAAAAAACATGAAATTCAGACAGGAAATGATAGTGTCTTACGTCTGTCATGTCTCCTTCAAACATAGCACATTTCATGAGTCTATTCATCATTAGTTTCGTTTATAGTATGACATTAGGAGTTGTATTCATGATTTAGATATTTCTCCACTAATTGGTTAAGATTCCAATCACTATGGAGCCTTTGTTGATTTCTCCTGTTTCACAGAGTTGTCCCATCTTTCACTTTGAGTCTATGTTTCCTAAGTGTCTCCATCTACCTTATGCTCTTATTCGAAGGAAGTATTTAACTTGAGTCAGCCATTCCTCAGTTATGTTGACTCTGCATATCAGTCGTTCTTGATACATCATAGATTTGTGGTCCTATCTATCACCCTGGGCCTACTTTCATTATTGGTAGGTGACCTTGAAATCAACAGATGACACTCTATCATTGTTCATTGACTAAGTGGATTCCCTTGTGTTTGACAAAAATAAATCTATTCACACATAGGGATTCATGTCGCGCCTTGGATTCCATTAGACCCTATTGGTTGTTTCCTTGCCTTTGTTAGTATTTTTCATCATTGGATTCTATTCATAGGGTCTCTTTCACATGCTACTTGCATCTTGTTTACACGAGAGACACACATGGTTACTGGTTCACGTACATATTGTTTTTTCACGTTCTTCCTAATTATATAGCCTTGCTGAGTATCTCGTGTTGGTTGATGTGAAATGCCTTAATGCCCTCCTTCTAGAAGATTTGATTCCATCAAATTCAGATAATATATTCTGGAATCAATATCTAGCATCTGTTGAATTCCTTGAGACTTGCAGTCATAAGTGCTAGGTTCTCTCACCATCGACAGATTTGGGAATACATCAATGTCCCCTCATCGATGGATATTTTTAACTGTTCAACCTCAACACATCTATTCACACTTGTTGAATGCACTCAGTACCTTGACACCCATTTTCATTATTGGTGGGATGTCTCGTGTCTATTAATGATATACATCAATGACTGGTAATAAGGTGGTGTTTCATCACGTTCGACCTCAACAGTGTTATTCATGTGATGGGACATGTACCATCAACAATTTTTTTATAGTGGCTCAGAGTATGGTGGCATTTCATATATGCTACTTCCTTGATCGCAAAAATACTTATGGGATTTCAGTTCTTATACCTTGTGAGCAGTGTACCTTGTTATGTACCAAATGTATTCATTCAGTATGGAGACCATACTCCACTGTGTATTGTACATGGTTGTGACCACTTATGAAATATGTTTATTATGCCTATACATGGCCATTGCACTGATAGGTATATGATACTACTATATATGCTCTATATTTTCAATCATGTGTAGAGAGTTATAATTGTATTATGTCAACAAGTGGCTAATTCTTCCACTTGGTTCTTCACTACTCCACTGCTGGTAATATTATAATGTATTTCAACCATTGTGTACCCCTATGACCTCTCACATTAAGGGGAATATTTTATAGCATGATATGCCACAGCTTATGCATCGTGCCTTAATGGAATTCCATTGTCCCTATGCAGACTCATTATACCCCAGTTACTCACCATAGCCCTGATGCTCCAATATAACCCTTTAAAAAACACTTTTGAAGACATACATGAGTCACTAGTTTACAAATCGTGTATCTGGATCTTGCACTACTGTCACTCGTGTACATCGGTTTTTATGCTCAAAAGCAAAAAAAAATGGAGTTTTCCCCATTAAGTAACTTCTTCCTCTTCGTGTGTCTTGGGACACTGCTCTATAAATAACTTTACACATATAGGAATAGGAACCTTAACTAGATCAATTTCTTGCATGTTAAATCTCTGTAGTACCAAATTAATGTATTTTCTTTGATTTAAATAGATCATCATGTTTGCACGATCTCTTGTTATCTCCATTACCGAAATGAAGTTTGTAGCATTGATATTTTTCATATCAAATTTGGAGGACAACTGAGACTTCACCTCCTTTATAACATCTTGTTGTTTCCAATCAACAACATGTCATCAACATACAGTACTATGTTAATCAAATGATAACCAACCTATTTGGAGTATACACAGTGATTATATTTGCTTCTCACAAACCCCAATCGAAGTATGTATGTGTCAATTTTTTGGGATCACATCCTTGGAGATTGTTTTAGACCATAAAGAGACTTGGTTAGTTTACATACTAGCTCTTTATTTCCCTGTACTATGAACCCTTCTAGTTGTTTCATGTATATTTCTTCTCCTAAATCCCCATGTAATAACATTGTCTTCACATCCATTTTCTCTACTTCAAGATCAAAAGAAGCAACAATAGAAAGAAGAAATATAATAGAATTTAATTTTGCAACTGGAGAAAATATTTCACCAAAGTCAACTCCCTTTAGCTAAGAATCTCTCTCTGCTACCAAGCGGGATCTATACTTCTTCATATTTTCTTCTACATTCAACTTCTTTTTAAATAGTAGTTTCCTCCCAATGAATTTTCTTCCAGCTAGTAACTGGACAATCTCCCAAGCTTCATTTTTGTCAAAGGTATCCATTTCTTCAACCATGGCCTTATTCCATATAATATCACTATTTGTTGAATCAACAACTTCATTCACATTTGTAGGATCATTGTAGCGGGGTTTTCACCCCTACTACATGCAAAATAATATCCCTTTTTTTAATGGGACAGGAGGGTAGAGTTCATGGAAGAAAGCTACATCAAAAAATGATAATAGTAAAACAAAATCAATAAGCGAATACGGCTAATCTAAATAAAAACAAATACATGACAAGTATACCTTCTTTTTCTTGAAAATGGGACATCGTGCCCAAACTCGGAAATGGATTGCCTTTCCATAGGATGGTTGGTATGGAGGATGTATTAACATACTGGATGGGATATGGTGGGCCTATGGAATGATTGGCAAACATGGTGTGAATTATTTGAGAATAATGGTTTCTCACCGTACCATGGGGGCTTCACTTGTTGACCAATATCCTATCACATTAGTTCATATTATGGGTTTTAAAATTATAAAAAATCGAACCAATATATTGCAAGTATTGGGGGGATGAGGGCTTTAAGGTAGGGGTCGGTAGGGTGGTTTATAAGGACTAAGGTATAAAAACGAGTGGGGAGGAGGTTTTAAGTATTGGGAGGGGGTTTCAACAAAAAGTGTTTGGGTCAATATATCTCGAAATTAAGGGTATTCTTTAATATCTCATGATTGCATGTGCTATGTGAGATGTTCACTAAGTGAAGTCCCCGTGCACCGTACTCATGGAATAGAATAATGGAAAAAAGGGAGAAGTGATCTTGTTGATGGAGACCTTCACACTATTTTTATAATATGTGTTTAGGTTTTTTGACATTTTCTCTCTTTTAGGGTTTGGAACCCTAGTTAGGGTTTTAATCCCTTTTTGGGGGTTTTTAGCCATTTTTTGGGTTTTTTGGTCTTTTTTGAGAGAGAATGAAGGTAAACCATAGTTGTGAAGGTCAAAGGTAAGGGAAATATGGTAGGAAAATGATGTATGTATGTGGTTTGGACCATGTAGAGCTAGGTGAGAAATTTTTTGTGTTAAGATATTTCCCCCTGATGTGTGAGGGAAGGAGCTCATCGTATGGTCGACAAACATCATAGGATAATGGGGATAGTGGAGAGACTGGAGAGACCTGTGGAGAAGCGACACTTCCTCGTTCATACTACGGTGGATTTTGGTTTTTATATTAATGGTTCCCAGCAATGGGTGAGATACATATAATGTGTAACATGTATATGGACAAGGTAGATGTACCCAAGCTTGTAACAATGTCAAAATAATAAATAATGGGATCAAGGCTCAAAAATATGGGAGCCAATCAATAGATATATAAATGATGTTACATAATGGTGGACTCAATGAGAGGCTGAATACAATGTTGATATGAAGAACAAATACATAGGAATAGTAGAATTATTTTGGAATGGGATATCTTCATAACTGATGCTCTGCTGAATCTAGAAGTGTACATCGCTGGAGGGATTCCATGACGGGGAGTCAGAATCTCCGTGGTACAATATGTCGCATCAATACTAGAGCTACATAGAAGCATTGTTTCCAATACAAACTGGAAATCACAAGGGACATGAACATGTCTGGGTCCCATAATAGACTCAACAATGTGCTAGAGTCAGGTGACAACCGGGGTCTTCGACCAAATACTGAATGGACCAATACTCTGTATGAATATCAACTGTGTGATGATGTTGCTGAAGTTGAGCACGTGAGACACAAAAATCCTGAGAGGCATTAATGAATCCTCTCAAGTGGTCCAAGGAAATCATCATTGAGGTGGATGAAACCAAGATACAGTGACCTCTAGGTTTATCCTATGGAATAGATGTTTTGTCATTGACAAAGGGAGACCTACAACTAACCAAGGAAATGATCTTCCCTTGACTAGAATGGTGAGGGTGATAACCAAAGATGTGGACCAATATGGGGGCTGATACACTGAGTCGGGGGAAATAGGGGCAGGGGGAGTACGGGGGACTCAAACTTCCCTTGTTCAGAGTATGATGACAGGGCTAAACTGGAAGAAAATGAAACTGACTCATGGGAGAGGGATCATAGCTGTAATACTGGGAATGTAACTGCAGATGGGAAATACCAAGGGAGGTAATCAGACTAGTGATATCCAGGTGATCCAAGGAAGACTCATCGCATAATACTCTGAACAAAGGCGACCCAATGGGGGAAAAATGTTGAACTGTGATATATGGGGTGGCGTCTAAAGACACCATTATGATATGATCCCGTGGATTTTTAGTGAGCCTGAGAAAGTAAATGCTTGATGGTGTTTTCATTTTTAGAGAGTATGAAAACAATAAGAAGACTCCAGTTTGGTCTCTTTTTCGTATGTAGTCTCCTAAGCACGAAAAAGGATAAAAGTGTACAAAGGAGAGATCTCCCAACCTTGGGAGAAGGAAGAATTATTTACCATTGGTAGTCCAATCAAGACGAAAAAGGTTAAACCTTTAATGACTGGACAGTCATTCAAATACTTTTACGAGCATAAATGAAACCAAGATTGCTTGGCGATATTTTCTTAATGAAAAGGATGGAAAATATCTTAAAGACAACCCATGATGAGTTTTTTTGTAAAGAATGGTCCCAATGTCCAAGAAAGCATAAAAGGATACAAAGGGAAACGTTCCTAGCCTGAGTGTACCAAGGTGGTCCTTTTTTATGATAGTCTACATAGTCCAAAAAAATAAAACAAATGAAGCTACATAGACGCCCTTTCAAATACTTTAATGAGCATGAAAGGAAACAAGCGTGCTTGACGATCTTTTCATTCCTTTAGGAGTCAGAAAAAATCTTAAGAGAAACTCTGTAATGGGAAATCAAGCAAGGGGAAAGTGTTCGATATATGGAAAGAGGTTATGTTGTGAATATGGATGATGGTCATAAATGAAGAACACTAATGGGCCCCCCTTGTGGGATGATGAATGGCAGTCAAATATAGCCAACTAGGCAGTATGGATGGAGCGACTGGCTCATGAACATGATAATACATAGAAAGGGAGATTTGCGTGGTGGCACACAAACTGGGGTGACTTTCAGGAAATGGACCATAAAATCATAGTGAGAGAACAATACAAGGGTCTCATCAAAAGACAGAGGATAGAAAACAGAACTCGATGGTGCAAACGAAGTCTCAAATGGACTCTGGATGACTCTTACTAGGAGCTAATGGTGGTGCCCCTAGTGCTATGGTGCATGGGGAAAACTAGACCAAATGGAGGCCTATGGGTACTGAGCTAGATCAACATACAATGTGTGATTCATGTGGTGGCATGCAAATCGACATGACTCCAGGAAATGTTCTCAAGAATCAGTAGGGAGGGAGGTAGTCTAGAAGGTCATTTCTTAACCTGAGAGATATTTGTGCAATGGTGGAAAATTCCTATCCTTTCCTTGTATAGGATGATCCATATGTGGACATGGAATACCAGGGAGATACGGAGAGGCCTCAACCTCCAAAGCAGTTCTTCAGACCTGAAGGTATTCTAGCATAATGGTAGCTAGATCATACATGTAACCTACTGTGTGCATGTATAGATGTGGGACCACACCCTCTAGTGGGATACCAATGGTGCAGGGGCAGGGAGGATGAGTTAGATCCACCCGCCCATGTGAAAATGATGCAAAAAAGTTCTAAATTCGACTCAATGTGACTGTACATGGAGAAACTAATGGAGGGGGTCACCGAATTGTGGTAGAAATGATGTAAAACAAAAAATAAAAATGATGCCCTAAGTACTGCATGGTGAGCAACTCATGCATAGGATCTCCAGCGAAGGAATTGGCCTTGCCTTGGAGACTCTAGAGTTGGTGTAAATTACGTTGGGGAGGAATCTGGAATTCAATGGGAAGAACTGACTCCATGCCATGGCTTAAGTGAAATGGGATAAAATGGTGGTGGTTTTGATGATCTCTCGGTCATCGTGAAAGTAGTGTCGGGATAGATCAGGTGGATATTCCATGGTTGAGGATGGGAAAGTACTACTAGAAGTAGAGTTTGTGTAAATGGTGTTGGTTGTGTCCGAGGTTGAAGAGGAAGTGTGGATTTCCTTAATGACAGTGATTTCATCCTCACGACAGTGTTTCCGAAGGACTGATCGATACTCGGACAAGTTTGGGAAATGATGAGAGTAATGGCCATACAAGCCACAAATTATGCAAGGATGGTTGGTCCTCAATGACTTATTATTGACTGTTGGAAGATATGGGATGATGACTACTAGAGTACCATCAGATGTATCCATAGCAGTCCATGTCTGTGCGAAGGATAGGTATCTCTTGACAATTTTGTGTTGGATGACCATGAACATCGCACAAAGCGCAAGATGGAGGTGAATGAGGCTCGACTGTTACTTTGGTGACCTTGCCCCCAACCTTCTTTAGGAGAGGAGAGGCAGGTTTGGGGATGGAATTCATGTTCAATGGGCTCGGAGGAGGGCATGACTCTATCTCGATTAGTTGGACAGGATTTAACACCACCTGAGGCATTGGAGGTCAGGTAGGTGGTTCAAGGTACCACACAAGAATCCCCAACTAAAATTAGGTAAATTTAGAGTAGCCATGACATGCTTGCTCGCTATGCCAGATGGTAGGAATAGGAAAGGAATCATGTCGATTGGGAATGAACCCCAATAATTCCTAGGTGAAATTTGTTGGGGTTGCATCTGATTTTGTGGTGTGGTTGGGATGGTACTGGATGAGATAGTACACAAATCCGTTTTGTTAGTTGGTGTGGTAGGAGGTAGTATAGATGGGAAGGTGTCCATCATAGGTGCGTTGACGAACAATCCTGGGCCCACCGTAGATAAAGAAGGGATGCACACGCTATCAATGGCAGTATCAATGGTAGGAATGACATGTTATGGTGTGGCCAGCCCCTTTGGATCGTAGTAAGCAAAATTGTTGACCATCATGATCTTTCTATAATGATGAAACATTAGGAGTCTAAAGACGATGTAAGCCATGACTCTCATGGAATACTTGTAGCTACGTCCAAGGAAGATGTTATAATCAAGTTGGGCATTAATAACCTTGATGTTAATCAAAATTGTTTGATCGAAAAATGAAATAGAATGTTTGGAAGAATTCCCTGGGCCTTTGTAGAGTGACCATCGTAGGGGCGGGGGTCGGTAGTGGATGGTTGGAAGGTAGGGGACCCGAGTTTATTTTAGACAAAATTCGACATAACATAGGTGGATGCCACTTCATCAATGATACATCGATGTATGATAAAATTCCAAATTGATACTGAAACTTGGAAGGCGATGGTAGATGGCATTCTGGGCTCTCCTTGATCCAGATCAAACGTGATCAACCTAGAATCAGAGGGATCCATGTCACATAGTGTGCATAAAAATGTTTTTCACTGTGTTGGGAAAATTTTGAGCACTTCTAGAGTGGACATGGTTATAGGTGATTGGTACAAGTCATCAACAATGCTATAATTTATGACAGCTCAAGCAATCGCATTGTTGGTGATACTTCGTATAGGAAACTGTGGAATTATAGCTTCCCCATCAATGGGAGGTCTAGGTAAGTGGAGGGGTATGCTGGAATTGTTAGAGGTAGATGTCGCTGATGGGTCAGTGGTTTCTATGGTGGATCCATACTAGTTGCGCCGATTTTGGAGGTTGAGTTCTTCAGTTGACAATGTAATTAGGTGATGGACTCCACTCTCTGCAGGTGGGGCCGCATTGGGAGCTGCAGGAGAAGGTGGGGCCAAGGGTGTGGTTGAAAACATTCATTGGTGTGAGAGGGGGTTTTGGAGCACCATCGATGGAGGACCCAGTGGTGCTAGTTTGGGATAAGCTTGGGCTACCGCATTCGTATGGAATTGAGCTTCATTCTGGTGAATCTCTTGGACATGATCCATGTGAGGGAATAGATGGGTGTAATGACCATAGGTTTGGCATAAAGCACATAGATGATTAGTCTGTAATTGAGCATTATTTCTTGGTTGATCGGGATGTTGGGGGTTATGTGTCGATGGTTTAGCATCATTTTTGTTCAAAGGTTTAGGATGTTGGCCACCTCCTTGTGGTTGATTATTATCTTGGTTCCTTCCTCAATTTTTCTTTCCCTTCCCTTGTTGGTTGTTGGGGGTGGGTTGGTTTGGAAGGTTATTCTTAGTGAAAACCTATCATGTGGAAACTATAGGGGATGGGGCTAGATCCAGAGTGTGTTGACCTGGTGGTGTGTTATAGACTGGAGGAGATGGAGGAGTTGCAAATCCAGCCACTTGGCCCGAATATGGTTGTGTCGGCTAAGTCAATCCATGGGCATCCTAATTTGGCGTGTGATGTGCATAGGAGGAGGTGGCTCTGGACTGAGCCACCATCCGTGAGTAATCGGGGATCTAGTTTGGTTGTGCAAAACTATGGGTGTTTCATGGGTGCAGTGGCATCATAGGGGGTTTCACATAGTATTGAGAGTGTTGTGTGATGGAGCCAATGACACCATCCACAGCATGGGATTCCCTTGATGTATTGCGGTGGGAGGTGCTGACATGGGGAGCATCGGGTATGATGGTATATAAATACCTAGACTAGGTGTAGATTAAGTAAAATTTTTGAGCCTTTAAGATGACCTCTTCCTCAGATTGGGGTCTCTCAGAGGCGATGTCCTTGAATATGGGTGGGAGTAAGGTATTTAAAAAATAGTCAAGGAAGATCCTGTCATCTAGTTGGATCTTGCACATGCTACGTTGCTTCCACCACTCATGGATGTGGTCGATGATATGGGTAGCTATATCTTGACGATAGGATAGAAGGATCTCCACTCCCTCATCACATCAGATGAGAAGTTGAAAGTACTCAAGGAACATGGAGTCAAGTGAAAATAAATCGAGGTAGGAGGCATGTGGCAGTTTGATGTACCATTTCGCAGCAACAATCATAAGTGTGCGTTGTAATAGCCTCAGTCTTTCGGAGTCATCCACAATGTTGTTTTATTAACACCGTAAATGGAAAGGCATGATGTGGTTTTGGGGGTCCTCTCCTACTTTTCCCTCAAACTTTGGGATTTCTGAAGGAAATTTGGTTGGTATGGGAGGCCAATGATTTTTATGACTGATTGGGTCATTCGTTAACCTAGCCAAATATGGAAAGTTAAGAGAAGCCATAAATGGTAGGTTAGACTCGAGGTTGGCTCGGGACGGACTGAAAATGACACCGAAGTTTGCAGGAGTATGTTGTCCATGCATGGCTAGGGGTATATGTGGTTGACTTCCCATAGCAAGGATAGTCAGAATGGTCATGGAAGGGCCATTGTCCCTAGGTATGTAAGGTGGTATAGTAGGAATCGTGGTAGCTGGTGCGGGGCTGCCACTAATGGTAGTGTATCTACAACAATATGTGTAGTGGTGGTGGTACCACTGGCAGGAATACCCACGATGATGGGTGGCAAGGACATAGGTCCACTGCCACTTACTCCTCCAAATAAGGGATCGAGATTTGTTCTAGCCATGGGGCTAGATGGTGTAGTGAGAATATTTGGTTCAGAGTGGTAGGAGTTTGAATCAGAATCAAAGGTTGTGTTTCTTTCTGAAGGTGAGGAGTGTTGTCAAAGAGGGTTCCGACAGTGATGGTCCAAATAAACATAATAAGGGGAGTGCCTTCTGAGTCGATGGGAATTCCATGGTGAAAAAATTATGGCTGTAGTAGTAACAGGTAATGAATTTGGACCCTGGTTTAAATTGGCTTCCTATTGGCTCAAAAGGAGTCACTCGGCCACCAATACTGTCGAAAGAAAACTCTTTAGTTTTCCTCACAAGTGGGTATCTATTCAATCCAGTGGGGGTCATTTCCCTTTTTGCTTGGCAGGTCCTCTCAATGGCCAACTACTTTGGGGTTCCTTTGGTACTGCTCACAATGAGTTTTAGGGAAAATCCCAAGTACTTCCCACAATTGTTGTGGACGAGACTTATGTCCCAAATCAAATGTTATTAAGTAAATTTGGTTACTTTTAAGGTTTATCTCGGGGTCATGAACCGAACGTGTTTGATTATTGGTGTGAGTATGTGTGCACTTGTGTATGAAACTTCTAGTTTAAACTATGAAATAAATAAATAACAATGGATTTCCTGCAAGAAACAAGCAAAGGGATGTACCAAAGTAGGTCTGAAAGTTAAAAGTAGATTTGAACAAAGTGCAAGATAGACAAGGGTATGAAACTAGGTTCAATAAACTGACTGTTATGTTTGAAAACTGGTAATGTGAATACCCCAACTTCGTATCCTTCAAATGAAAGAGGGAGTGTTGGGATCTCAACAAAGTGGAAACAAGTCCACCCGTAGCTCGATGGGTCAACCCCCAAGTGCCCAATGCTCAAAAGGAAGGATGCTAATGCTGTGAGACCCCCAACGGTCTCTCACTCCTTGTAGCCTCCAAAGTCACTTGCTTTTAGTTGAAGAGAAAAATAGTGAAGTGGATTCCTATTACTAAAACTCAATCAACCCTCATCATATCTCAGAAGAACCCGGAGGGCGATGGATGAGTAGAGGAGGAGGAACCAAATAAATGAGTTAATTTCCAACTTATAAAATGTAGAAAATACAAGATAATAGAATAAAATCAGCTGAGAAACAGATAGGTCACACTTAATAGTGGACAACAGAAACTGGGTCACTCAAACAGGAAAAATAGAGGTGACTGAGTCGCTCAAACAACAAAAAAATGCATGACTTGGCCCTGTGAGGAAAGTCATTCTTTACAGGGATAAGGCTGTGACCTGGGTTGTGCCTAATGGGCCAAACTATGAGACTGGGTTGTGGCTTCTAGCCAAAAAGGTACGACTTAGTCCGTATAAGAAAAAATCAAGAAAATCAAACCGAGAGGGGGTGAGGGGGGAAGGCACTAGTGCCGTACAGGTTCGAATTGACTGCGTGGGGGTCTGATCAATGACAATTGTGAGTAAAAAAAAATAAACACCTCCAAAACAAGGGATCCAAGAGGATCAACCCAGTATGGTCTCCAAAACTGTAGTGGGGTTTTCACCCCTGCTACGTGCAAAAACACCTCCCTTCTGTCAATGAGACATGAGGGTAGAGTTCATGGAAGAAAGCTACAACAAAAAAAGATATTATTAAATGAAATCAATAAGAAAATATGGATAATCTAAATAAAAACAAATACACAACAAGTATACCTTTTTTCTCTTGAAAATGGGCCACCGTGCCCAAACTTGGAAATGGATCACCTCTCCACAAGATGGTTGGTACAGAGGATGTCGTAACGTACCGGATGGGAGATGGTGGGGCTATGGAATGATTAGAAAAAATAGTGTGAACATTTTGAGAATAATGGTTTCTCATCGTACTCATGGAATGGAAAAAAAGGGATAAGCAATCTTGTTGATGGAGACCTTCACACTATTTTTATAATATGTTTTTAGTTTTTTTGACCTTTTCTCTCTTTTAGGGTTTTAGAACCCTACTTAGTGTTTTAAGCCCTTTTTTGGGTTTTTTAGCCCTTTTTGGGTTTCTTGGGATTTTTTGAGAGAGAATGAAGGTAAATAATAGTTGTGAAGGTCAAAAGTAATGGAAATCTGGTAGAAAAATGATGTATGTACATGGTTTAGACCATGTAGATCTCAGTGAGCAATTTTTTACATTAACAATCATCATCAGTAATAGACAAATCAAATTGATTGTAAAAATCAAGACAGGAATACATTTCTAGTTTCCTTCTCTCTCGAGATGATCTCCTCAAAACTGGGGTATGAGGTTCTTCTTATTCTAATTCAGCTTCTTCTATTGAGTCATATTCTTCACCTTCTAACTCAAGCTCAATTTTCTTGGGTTTCGTTTTGATTGGAGTCACTTCTTTCATGTGGACTTCTTTGACCTTTGTAAACACAACATATTTACTGTAAATAGTCTTCTTAGTTACATGATTCCAAAGCTTAAAATCTTCCATACCATCTTTATAGCCAATAAAGATACACTTCATATATTTGTTATCCAACTTGCTCATTTTCTCCTTCAGAACATGTACATAAGCATCACAACAAAAAAAAATTAGATGCTTAATAGAAGGTTGCTTACCATTCCATACCTCTTGTGGAGTTTTATTAATCAATGCTGATGTGGGTGATCGATTTAGAAAGTAACATGTTGTCTGACTACTACCCAGAATTCTTGTCCTATCCCAACACTGCTTTGCATGCTCCTTGCATTTTCCATCAACATCCTATTCATTCTCTCAGTAACTCCATTATTTTGAGATGTATGGAGTAGTATTTATCTTTTCCATACTGCACTTCTTACATAATTCCTCAAATTCATTCCCATAAAACTCTCCACCATTATCTTTCCTTGACACCTTCATTTTCTTTTCTGGTTGATTCTCTACAAGAGCCTTAAATTCTTTAAACTTAGAAAATACTTCATATTTATTTAGAAGAAAATACATCCATATGTTCCTTGATAAATTATCTATAAATGAGACATAATACACATATTTTCCTAATGATGGAACATGCACAGGTCCAAACACATCACTATGTATTAATTGTGGAATTCCTTTTGATCTTGTAACACCAAATGAAAATCTTACTCGATTTTTTTTCCATATATGAAATGTTTACAAAAATAAAAATCCATAGTGCAATCAGTCATACCTTTAACCATACCTTTACCTTGTAATGATCGAAGGCCCTTTTCTCTGATATGCCCCAATCTTTGATGCCATAGCATTGTCTTTCCTGCTAATGCAGTCATGGTTTTGTCATCTTTACGTCCTTCCTCAGGCACGACATAACTATTACATTAATCAATGATGGTGCTTCCCAATGTTTGTATAGAGTTCCATATTGAAATCCCCTGATAATTAACATTGAACCTCGAACCATTTTGCAACCCCCATCTCCACACATATCTTTACACCTACAACATCCATCTTTTCAACAAATATCAAGTTTCTTTATATATTGGGATTGTGTATCACTCCAGGTAGAGTTCTAATCGTTCCATCCTTTAGTTTTAGCTGACTCTACAGTATCCAATGATACTAGCCGGTGAATCATCTCCCAAGTACACATCTCCTCCATTGTACTTTTCATAGTCATAGAACCACTCCTATGAGGGGTCTGTTGGGCCTCGAAAATGTCTTTTATAATGATGTTATTTACATTAATTTCCTAGACTATTTACCGAAATCTAATACATTTATCTTTAATTTGTCTAGATTTTACTATGTTTTCATCAATTATAACTTATAAATATAAAATAATCTTAATTCATCATTTTTGATGTGTTATTGCATTTAGTGCGCATTTTGGCACTCCATTCAGCCCCTTCTTTTGGTCCTAAGTTCTGCATTAGGTTTAATGGCATGTTTCTTATTGGGTTCTTGGTTTGTTTTATCCTCATCATCTATTCCCCGTCGATCTCGTGAATACCTGCACATGAAAAAACCATGAGTGATGATGAACTTTGAGCATTGGTTTAAAATTAAATAAGAAATAAAATTAAAAAAATGGAAATTAAATAAAGATAATAAAAAATATTAAAAAAAGCGAAATTAAATAAAGATAATCAAAATATGAAAAAAATGAGAATTAATAAAGAAAATACAAAATATGAATTAAATATTAAAACCACTCATATAACCAACCCATAAATTGGATTATAATATTAATTATTTAGAACCATATGTCACGTGCTTCATCCATTTTAAAGTGAGTTCATGTATATCACTTATTTATATGATATAAATATTACCATGCTTATGAATGCTTATTTATATATGAAAGTGAGTTCATATACCATGAATGCTTATTACCATGTTTCTGAATGCTTATTTATATATGTGTATCACTTTTATATATGATATTATATATATTCTGAATGCTTAATCCATTTTCTTAAAACTTCATATTTTATATATATTACCATTTCATGATTTGGTAATTAATGGACTGTATGTTTTATGAAGGCTGTAAATAATATATGTAGGCCGTAAAGGATGAGCTCGCATGCCGTGAAGAAGAGGAGCGCACCAGAAAAAAAGATGGAACCTAGCTTCCAACAAATAAAACCCAGTTATAATCAAGCTTGGCACCCAACCAATAGGATTCAACCATGAATTAAGCCTAGCGTCCAGCTCGTTATGCAGCTCTCCGTCCTAACCATGGTTTTGCTAGTTGGATTATTCTGGAGCGTTAAAAGCATAGAACGGTTTCATGGTTCTGTTGGCAGTGTGGCCTTTAGGGTTAACGATCCCTTGTTCTAGAAGATCCACACTCCTGTTCGCCCAGCCTAACAATGCATCAGCTTCCCACGTGAAAGAGAATCAACACACAGATTATGGGAAATGATCTGTGTGTTGGCTGACCGTTTTCTTCAGCAATTAATACTAGTTATTATTAGAGCGGTCAACCATTGAAAGGGTTGACTTTCTCTCTCATTATAAGAAACTATATAAAGACGTCTTTGGTTGAAAAACATATATGGAGATACATAGGAAAAACGTTTGTAAATTTTGTTTCTGATATTAATGTAAAAGCTCTGCTGAATCATTAATTTTATTTCCAGTTTAGCACGGGATATCCTTTATTCTTGAGAAGGGACCCTCACGAATAGTGGAATTCCTTATTCATAAAATTCATTTTTGCTTCTTTTGTGTAGATAAGTCATTCCATTTTTGTAGGTAAATAGTTTATTTCCTGTAGATGACGTTTTGTTGTTGATAAAACTGTAATTTTTCTATGTTTTTATGTGATTTATGCATTCAAAATTGATACGGCCAACCATTTGCATTTCTGTTTAGTTCATCTCTCAGCCTTCCATTCGCACTATTCATCCAGATTGCTTCTCAGTCTGTCTTTCAGCCTTTAATTCAAATTTAAATAGAATTTGCAGTCATTTCCAGAATTGTTTTATACATGGATAGTTAATTAGGTTCTATGCTGATTTTCCAGTACTTTAACATTTCCTGTAGCTTTTATTTTCATTCTAAATCTTTAGTTTAAGTTGTAATATAGTTCCTTATTTATTTCTTTTGATTCTAATTGACAAACATGATTTCCAAATAGTCTTAAATTCTTTTCCATATACCTTTCCATATTCATAAACTTCCTCATGGTTTTATTCATATTTGCTTGTACATATTTAACATATGATAAAAGTGATTTATTTAATACATTTAACGTATAAGAATGGTAATATGATTTTAATATATTTTATCTTTTGTAAATAATATTGTAACTTGCAAATATATAATAACTTTTGTAATTTGTGTATTAAATTTTGAGCATTATATAATTTAATTTGCAAATATTTCATAAATGGATATTTTGTATATCTAATATTTTATAATTTGTTTAATAAAATTTGTGTATTAGATCATTTGTAAGTGTATTTTGTAAGTTATGAACATTGTATGGCTTGTATGAATTTAATAAATTTCGTGGGATGGATTCTGAGCATTAGAAAGAGGGATTGGTTTAGATTGTTTTCATTTTTCCTTTCATATTAGATGCATTAGTTTTCAGTATTTTAAAAGTTCTCATATCTTATTTTAATATAAGTTTACTTTTCAAATCCATAGGTTAGTCGCTGATTAGATTGGATTTGTTAAATTAGTTTGCTTACATTAGTTTATGATTCTTCACAAAGTATTTGTTTACACTCGGTCCTTAGATTAGTGTTTCAATTTTCTTTATACGATTGCATAAGTTCAATAACCGGAGTAGGATAGTTAGTAGTTTTGGTCATAGAATAGATAGATTAATTGCTCTTTTCACTTGTAGCATAATTTCCTATTTTATAGTAATTAATTTAATATTTTCTTTCGTAATTAATTTGAGTATTTGCTTCCGTAGTTGATCACATGGTTAAGCAGATTCTCATCCTTGCATAAGCATATAGTTCATGCATTCATGAAATAGTTTAGTTGATTTATTGCTTGTTCTGAATAGTTAAATTTACTTTCATTACATTAGATTGCTTTCGGACCAAGTGACCACTTTTCTAAATTAGTTGTTGCAATTCCATTTCCTATAATAGATTAGCATAACATTAGATTAGATTTAAATTCCACTCACTAAATAGTTTCTCTGCATTCGTAAGAATAGATTGGATTCCTACTTTTAACTCATGATAGTCATGCATGTAGATTAAAATCATATAGTTGCATGTTAGCGCATTCGCATCTTTATTTAGCTTAGGTTAGTACAAGCTTTAATCATGCACATATAGTGTTTGTATCTCACAGGCTCCCTTCTCGAGTTGACAATTAAATGTTGAATTAGATAGCATATATTTTACCCAATATTTTGGCACCATTGCCGGGGAGATGCTAAAGGGGTTGGAGTCTAGGTAGATAGGGGTAGATAGGTTGCCTTTACATTACACAACAAGAGGGAGGGGAGAATGGTAATACAAGAGGTAAGAACCTATGCATCCACTATAGTGGGGTGCCCCTAAGCCTTGTTGTTCCTTTTTTGCACAAGTGTGTTTTCTTTCCACAAGTTAATTTCATGTAGGTGTTTTAGTGTGTTGTGTTTTATTAGTAAATAGTTTCTTAAAAACACATAATTTTTTTTTGGGGGGGTACTATAAGAAACCCAGGGACTAATCCTTCTGTGAAGAAGGACCTATCAACTAACCAAATGGATTCAAAGATGTTCATTAGTATGAGAGAACTATCTCAAATCCTAGCAGAAGTTGGGAATGATTCTCACCAGGTAAAAACCATCTTGATATTAGTTGAGAGCTTATCAACCTCTCCCGACAAAAAAGATGAACCAAAATCCCAAGAACAACAAAAAGATGTTCTTTGCGAGACTGCAAAAGAAGCTGATACATTGGGGATTACACCCAAAAGAGAGAAACCAGAAATTAAAGAGTTCTTTACATGCAAACTAACAGATCCATCATATGCTCAAACAACTGCTCAACTAGAAGAAGAGGACCTGTATTACACAAAAAATAAAGGTGAGTACCAAGACTACATCTAAAGATGGTTTCAGGAGGTAACTTGATTGCAATACCATTCCTTCATTTGACACCTATTGATGAAAAGAGAAGTAAGTTGGTTGAAATTCCACATTCAGATAATCACTATAACATTATTTTCATATGTGGATAAAGGTACAATTCTTATTTTCCTTCGCACTTGGTTTCATTGGAAAAGCTCATATACTTGAATAAATACGTTATCTTTCTTCTTAGGGTAGGGAAATATGTATATAAATAAAATGTTGCATTCTTAGTTTAGGGAATAACGCAACTTTGTTTTTGTTTTCTTTTTCAAATAAAAGAACTAAGAAAACGATCATGTTAATGACTAAACCAAAACAATTTTACATCATTATTCATTTTCATACATGCATATTTCTAATTATATCACTTACTCAAGACCGACTTTAAACATCATGAGGATTTGTCAAAAGATTAAGGTCTATCTAAAACCTAGAGGTCACTCATACATCCTAGCTTCATTATCAGGGCATGTTATTTAAGCATCTTTATTACAGGGTAGCATATGGGTGAATGAAATTCCTAGTTTGTGGGGAACACTACTTTAATTCTATATGAAAGAGACAAATTTTGGTACTAGAGACACCTTTCATTCATTATATTATGGCTTCATCCACTTTACATTAAATCTATAAATCATGTGTATCTTTGATTCAGTAGATTCCTCTTACGGCCTTTATTTTGGTTGCGTGAAAGAGAAGACTAGCTGTCCTCCAATCCATATACCATCCCACCCTATAGCATGGTTTTCAGAGAAGCTCCCCCACCACTCCTTCATAGGAAAAATAATTTGTCGAATATCTATAGGGACTTGAAACATGGGACAAGAACCTCTGATAGAAAACAGGTTTAAGAGGTTAACCTGTCGAGGTATTGAAAAGGCTAGCTGGTAGCGAGTACCAGACTATGGTATGACTAGGTAAACCTGACGGGGTATTGAACAAGCCCAACTAAAAGAGGGGAATCTTCTTGGGAAGGACAACTTGTTAAAAAGAGAGAGAAAAAGTCTAAGAGAGAGAGAGAGAGAGAGAGAGAATATGAAAATGACTTTGTGATAATAAAGGTTGTTGTGGGACTACTGTAGGAAGGTATGCATGGTTGATCTAAAATGAACTCCATCAATCTGCCATTTGAAAATATTTGTAAGTCGCACTTAAGACCCTGTTGTCTAAATTCATACCATACCTAGAATGTCACTATCCTATAAGTGGGACCCATAAACTTAGGAGTCTAATGAACTTGAAATGCAAACTCTCTCCATAATTACTTGAATAATGATAAACCTTTGTGAAGTAGTAAAGATGATTGGTTTCCTATAGGCTTTCCTGACTATCTATACCCTCATGTTTTCCATTTTAACCCAGTCTTAATTCATTTATGGCATGAGGACGTGCTATACCTTCGGTTTGGGGGAGAAAGTCTCAATTTATATGGTCTTCATAAGCATGGATTATTAATAATTGGCAGAATTGTATGTATTGAGAAATCTTAAAGTCATTTTTTTTCTAAGTTCTAGTTTTCATGCAGTAATAAAGTTGGATTCGTTTTATTGAACGATTGCCTATAAACTGTTGATTATCAAGCATATTTTTTTAAATGAAAGACCACTTTTGATTCATTCATGGCACAAATTCATGGCACAAGAACGTGCCATACCTTTGGGTCTAGGGGTCTGTTGGGCCTCGAAAATGTCTTTTATAATGATGTTATTTACATTAATTTCCTATCCTATTTACCGAAATCTAATACATTTATCTTTAATTTGTCTACCTTTTACTATGTTTTCATCAATTATAACTTATAAATGTAAAAGAAGCTTAATTCATCATTTTTGATGTGTTATTGCATTTAATGCGCATTTTGGCACTCCATTCAGCCCCTTCTTTCGGTCCTAAGTTCTGTAGTAGGTTTAATGGCATGTTTTTTATTAGGTTCTTGGTTTGTTTTATCCTTGCCTTCTATTCCTCGTCGGTCCCGTGAATACCTGCACATGCAAAAACCATGAGTGATGATGAACTTTGAGCATTGGTTTTAAACTAAATAAGAAAGAAAATAAAAAAATATTTTAAAAAATGAAAATTAAATAAAGATAATAAAAAATATTAAAAAAAGAGAAATTAAATAAAGATAATAAAAATATTAAAAAGAACGAAATTAATAAAGAAAATGCAAAACAGGATTTAAATATTTAAACCACTCATATTAACCAACCCATAAAGTGGATTGTAATAAACTTATTAATTATTTAGAACCATATGTCACATGCTTAATCCATTTTAAAGTGAGTTCATGTATATCACTTATTTATATGATATAAATATTACCATGTTTATGAATGCTCATTTATATATGAAAGTGAGTTCATATACCATGAATGCTTATTACCATGTTTCTGAATGCTTATTTATATATGTATATCACTTATATATATATATTCTGAATGCTTAATCCATTTTCTTAAAACTTCATGTTTCATATACATTACTATTTCATTTTTTGGTAATTAATGGACCGCATGTTTTATGAAGGCTGTAAATAATATATGCAGGCCGTAAAGGATGAGCTCGCATGTCATGAAGAGGAGGAGTGCACCAGAAAAAAAGATGGAACCTAGCTTCCAGCAAATAAAACCCAGTTATAATCAAACCTGGCACCCAACCAATAAGATTCAGCCATGAATTAAGCCTAGCATCCAGCTCGTTATGCAGCTCTCCGTCCTACCCTCAGTTTTGCTGGTTGGAATATTCTGGAGCGTTAAAAACACAGAATGGCTTCATGGTTCTATTGGCAACGTGGCCTTTAGGGTTTATGATCCCTCGTTCTAGAATATCCACACTCATGTTCGGCTAGCCTGACAATGCATCAGCTTCCCACGTCAAAAAGAATCAACGCACAGATTATGGGAAATAGCCTGTGTGTTGGTTGAGTCATTTTCTTGAGCAATTAAGACTGCTTATTATTAGAGTGGTTGACCACTGAAAGGGTCAACCTTCTCTCTCATTATAAGAAACTATATAAATACGTCTTTGGTTGAAAAACATATACGGAGATACATAGGAAAAACATTTGTAAATTTTGTTTATGATATTAATGTAAAAGCTCTGCTGAATCGTTAATTTTAGTTCTAGTTTAGCGCGAGATATCCTCTGTTCTTGAGAAGGGCCCCTCACCAACAGTGGAATTCCTTGTTCATATAATTCATTTTTTTCTTCTTTTGTGTTGATAAGTCATTTCATTTTTGTAGGTAAATAGTTTGTTTCTTGTAGATGATGTTTTGTTGTTGATAAAATTGTAATTTTCCTATGTTTTTATGTGATTTATGCCTTCAGAATTGATATGGCCAGCCATTTGCATTTCTATTTAGTTCATCTCTCAGCCTTCCATTCGCACTATTCCTCCAGATTGCTTCCTAGTCTGTCCTTCAACCTTTAATTCGAATTTAGATAGAATTTTTCAGAATTTGTAGTCATTCCCAAATTGTTTTATACATGGATAGTTAATTAGGTTCTATGCTGATTTTCCAGTACTTTAACATTTCCTGTAGCTTTTATTTTCATTCCTAAACTTCAGTTTAAGTTGTAATTTAGTTCCTTATTTATTTATTTTGGTTCCAATTAACAAAAATGGTTTCCAAATAGTCTTAACTTATTTTCCATATACCTTCCCATTGTTGATGAAATTGTAACTTCGAAATGTATTCACTTGTATTTCTTATGTATTGTAACCTGATGTTTATTCCGGGAAGTAATTGAGTCATGTCATGCCCCGATGTTCCTATCGGAAGGTTCTATAATGTAAACAAGTCATGTCAATCATCATTGTGGGTAACCCTCCTATTGATCAAGGGTTAAAGTCCCTACAGTTCCGAGGCACTAGGGTTATTAGACTCACCTAGTGAAGTCGGCCCTAGTTGGGTTTAGTCAAGTCAAGAATTAGTATAAATAGAAAGCTAGCCTCTCTATTTATCACATACTCACTCACATTTAGTTGTAGCGCATAGCTAAGGAAGAGAAAGACACTGGGGCAAGGAAGAAAGAGGTTACTGCTGTTGGGAGATCATCTTACTGTTTTGGGGTTTTACTTTTGGTGTTGATTCTATCTCTGAGGAAGTTGCAGGGTTTTCTCTATTTATGGTTTCCCCGAGGAAAAACACTGTGTTCATTATCTCTTGTGTTTGATTGTTGTGCTTGTTGTTCTCTTAGTTAAAGATCCTAATGTTATGCTAGCTTAATGTTAAAAATCTAACACCCATATTCATAAACTTCCTCATGGTTTTATTCATATTTTCTTGTACATATTTCACATAGGATAAAAATGACTTATTTAATACATTTAACGTATAAGAGTGGTAATACATTTTTAATATATTTTAACTTTTGTAAATAATACTATAACTTGTAAATATATAATAACTTTTGTAATTTGTGTATTAAATTTTGAGCATTATATAATTTAATTTGCAAATATTTAATAAATGGATATTTCGTATATTTAATATTTTATAATTTGTTTAATAAAATTTGTGTATTACATCATTTGTAAGTGTATTTTGTAAGTTATGAATATTGCATGGCTTGTATGAATTTAATAAATTTCGTGGGATGGATTCTGAGCATTAGAAAGAGGGATTGGTTTAGATTGTTTTCATTTTTCCTTTCATATTAGATGCATTAGTTTTCAGTATTTTAAAAGTTCTCATAGCTCAGTTTAATATAAGTTTACTTTTCAAATCCATAGGTTAGTCACTGATTAGATTGGATTTGTTAAATTAGTTTGCTTACATTAGTTTATGATTCTTTGCAAAGTATTTGTTTACACTTGGTCCTTAGATTAGTGTTTCAATTTTCTTTATACGATTGCATAAGTTCGATAACTAGAGTATGATAGTTGGTTAGTAGTTTCACTCATAGAATAGATAGATTAATTGCTCTTTTAACTTGTAGCATAATTTCATGTTTTATAGTAGTTAATTTCATATTTGCTTTCCTAATTAGTATCAGTATTTGCTTTCGTAGTTGATTACATGGTTAAGTATATTCTCATCCTTGCATAAGCATATAGTTCATGCATTCATGAAATAGTTTAGTTGATTTATTTCCTATTCTGAATAGTAAAATTTACTTTCATTACATTAGATTGCTTTTGGACCCAGTGACCGCTTTCCTAGATTAGTTGTTGCAATTTCATTTCCTAGAATAGATTAGCATAATGTTAGATTAGATTTAAATTCCAGTCGCTAAATAGTTTCTCTACTTTCATAAGAATAGATTGGATTCCTGAATTTAACTCATGATGGTCATGCATGTAGATTAAAATCATATCGTTTCATGTTAGCACATTTGCATCTTTAGTTAGCTTAGGTTAGTTCAAGATTTAATCCTGCACATATAGTGTTTGCATCTCACAAGCTCCCTTCCCAGGTTGGCAATTAGGTGTTGAATTAGATAGCATATATTTTACCCAACATGGTCATATGACATGATGCACCTGAGTCAATCAATCATATATCACATTTTGAATGATTAGCCACGGAAGCTAGGTACACATCCACTCCTTCTTCTAAGGAGGCCTTTTCCTCTATGGGAGGGGTATCCCTAGATCCCTGTTCTTTCTCAACTGTAACACCTCAGTTTTGACCCCATTTGCATTAAAAGGTACATGGTGTATATATTGTAATTAATCGTGGTGTGGAGCTAAAGGAAAAATCCCCACCATTGATTTGGTTGTGTTATGTTTCGATGATTGGAATCGTTGCCGATGGTATATCGTGCTATCCAACACCTTATAGTTTTGGCATCATGTAAATATGCATTTTAATTAAAATGAACCCCAACTAGCTATGTCAATGCAACCATGATGAAAAGGGCATGGGTTTCCTAAGGATAAGGAGGGGGAATTATTAAACCTTGGGCCAATGGGGAAAAGACATGTGTCAGCTGTTAAATCCATTTAGTTGTCACCCACCCTTTTGACTCACTCACCTTTCCTTGTCTCATCAGTCAACTACCACATTAAAACTTTTGTTTATTAGTTGGGAGTAGTTATTGCTGGGCAGTGGTGTGTGGCAGGACTATCAGCCTTTGCCCACACACACACTCCACCAGCAGACTCTCACTTCGTGTGGGCAGGGAGGAAAACGAATCCAATCCCTCATTGCTCCATTTTTTCCATCCACACGCAGAGACGGTCGCTCCCTTCTCCTCACGCACAGGTTGGGATTCTTCATTATTTTCCCCACGCAGCAAGCTGGGGAGCCGTTTTCTGCCATCCATGATGTCCGTGTGAAGGAGCCATTCATGATTTCTGTTGTGGGGGTGTGTTTCCATACTGATTTTGTGGTCTGTGTATATGTTTTTCCCTGCCTAGGCTGAGAGTCTGATCACCTCTTCTATTTTGGGCTGTGTATTTCCCGTTGTTTTAGTGTTGAGATCAGGGCTATTGTTTTCCCCACGATTTGTGGTTTGATGTGGGTTCTTGTTCATTTTGGTTTGTTGTGGCTATTATTGAGTCGTTTTGGCCATGATAGGGCCAAGAACGACTCAGGAATCGGATTTCCCCGCCCAAGTTGTGAACCGCTTGTTTTGCTGCGTGTATGCAGTGGTTGGTCTTTGGACTGTGTTGGATTGGCTGATTTGTTGATGGCCTGATAAACCCAACTATGTTGGCTTGCTGATTTGTGTATTCTTGGCTATGTGTAAGCCTACTTGTTCCTTATTCCTTGGGAAATCATGCCCAGCTTGGGGGTGGCAGTGTTGTTGAGAGTTTAAGGAGCACACTGGCCTATGGTTGGGTGGAATGTTGCAGCGACGTAGTTGGTTCTGAGATGAATACTACATAAGATAAGTATTCTTGACCTTTCCATCTTGACAATTATATTTGATGTCTAATGAATTATGATGAAATTGTTCAATGCTTGAATGTATGGTTTTTCTTTTGCTGTATGCTAAATAATTATGCATCTCAGCATGTTTTACTTCAAAGCATTTCAATTTGTCAGTTTTTAGTTATGTAAAACTTCATGGGGCTAGTTTCCTAGGTCATATCATAGTGTGGTAGCATCCTCTTCGCTAGTCGGAGGGTTAGGGATATTACATCAACATTCTTAGATCTGCAATCCTTTTTATAGTTCTAAGCTTTACCATATTTCTGGAACTTCCTTATTCCTTTTCCTATGGATTTACATATCCCCCCATATCCTTTATTTTGGTTTCTCTTCTGGGGGAGACCTCTCACAAACAAGAAATCCATGCTATTATTATCCATGGTTTTCCACCTCATCTCTTCTAATAGTATGGATGATATTATTTCATCAAATTTTAAGGTCTCTTAACTAGCACTTCCTATTGTAACAATTAGGTTGTCCCATGAATTGGGAAAAGAACACAATAATGTAATACATTTATCTTCTTCAACCATTTTAATTCCAACAAAGGTTATCTGGCTTACTAGAGTATTGTAGACATTTAGATGCTCTATTACTATTTCATTTTCATCCATTATGAGATGAAACAATTTCTTTTGCAAAAGAAACTTGTTCACAAGGGATTTTGATGGATACAATCTCCATAGTTTGCCCCAAAGTTTTACCGCTCTATATTCACCAGATACGTTCAACAACATAGAGTCAGATAAGAAAATCTAGTTGTACTCCTTTCCCTTTTTTCTAATTTATCCCAATATTCTTGTGACATTCTAGTGGGTTTTGTACCTAGATTCACAACAATCCATTGTTCTCGATCTACAAGAAGATCCTCCATCTTGATATTCCATAGCTCAAAATTTTGGCCATTAAATTTATCGATCTCAATTCTAGAACTTCTTTCCATTATATTCAATGCACAAATAAACACTAGAAAGCTCCCGCTGAACCCAGGTTTATCACAGATCCAAGATCTATCAACTATGTCGAACCCTTAGCAACAAAGGCAACCCCTTGATGCTAATAATTGAGCTCTAATACTACATGTAAGTTTTAAACATGTGTAGAGAATCAAATCATACATATTCTTTAAAGGAAAATAAAGATTACACCACAACATTCACACATAAAACACAAATATTTACCATGGAAACCCTTAACTGGGAAAACCAGCAAACCTTGGAGCCACACATCCTATTTTTTCATTATATTTATGAATAAATCACAATATAATATAGGTATTATGTAGCCTCCAATACCCTAATGTGTCAACCCGTATTAGAAAATCGACCCCCAATCCCTTAACCGAGATTAAATTACATATTTTTAGAAAAATTCCAAAAACAACCAAGCACATTGCTCACAGGGGCACCTCCCACCCACACATGCAAAGAATATAGCATGTACCCAACATCCACCATTCTTTTTTATCTTATAAATTTTATTTGTAATTGGGTTCGTTTCAACGAACTCCTTGAAGACCCTAAAGCATTCAAAAGTTTCTGTCTTCTTCTTGAGGAAGAAACCCCATGTCATTTCGGTGAAGTCATCTATAAAGAGCAGTAAATAAAATTCACCATTCATCCCTTTAGTCCTTGTAGGTCAACATAGATCTGTATGTACTAACTCTAGTGGCTTAATTATAGTATACCCCTTTGTCTTAAACCCTACTCTTGTTTGTTTTTGTGTTGACAATGTTTGCAGATAGATTGTACGGGATTTGCAATTTTAGGAATATCTATCACTGCTTGTTCTTTACTCATCTTGAAAATATTTTTAAATTTTATGTGGCCCATTTATCTTTGCCAAAAATAAATTTATTCAATTTTCCCTAGATAATATTTTTCTTCTCTTTCATCTAGTATGTAGAGATTGTTTGAAGTCTTGGTTGTTGTTGCTACTAGATTGCCTATGTCTTTGTCTTTAATTTTTCATTTTTCAAAGTTAAAAGTAAGAGTGTGTTCTTGGCACACATTTGGCTCATGCTAAGAATATTATGCTTCATATTTTCAACTAGAAAGACATTATTTTTCTTTGGTTTTCCTTTCTCCAAGACCGACCATTCTCTTACCAATAATTTTGGTTGATTTTTTCTCTCCAAAATACACATGGGCCTGCTTTTTCTTATTTAAGGATGAAGAATGTTTCTTTGCCACCTATCATGTGCTTTGCGCAACCAATGCCAATATACTGTTGACCTCTCTTTTTTTGCACATGTAGTGCTACGACGCATCCTTCATGACTTGATTCGACTAAATTTTTCTGCTAGATTTTTGTAGAGCCCTTCTTAACAAGACTATTTTTAACTGATATGATCAGGATGATATACTTTTTCAATCCCCAGATGCATGTCTATAATTGCCGCATATTTTACCTTCACGTTTTGTACTCAATAGGCTAAAGGAATTCATCTTTTCTTTCACAGTTATTGTTATTGTTTCATTGTCATTATTTCTATAGTAGGATTTATCCTTTTCATGATAGTTCCTTATTTGGGCTCCACAGTTTATTGCTTTGTGACCAAAATTGCTACACAAATAATAGTTTTGAATGAAAAATGTTTGATACCTTATAAAGATATATCTTTTCGAATTAGCAGGTCCGAGGTTATGAGTGTGAGGAATCTTTTTTTCCCGGTTCTTGTCTCCTCTCCTCATTGAATTCTAGAGTACATCTGCATAGGTTCTAGTTATTGAACATCTATAATCTATGCTTATTTTCTCTATAGATTGTCTTTTTTCTTTAGCAATTTCTTTTGGGGTTACCATGTTCCTGCTGATTTTTTTCCAAAGGCTTAGCTAATCATTGACTTTGTGTGGTTCACTCTTTACTAGTGAAACTTTGAATTCTAGTTTTTCATAATTTTCTTCCTTATGGTTTAGTTGATCCATTATCTCTTTTATTGTCTCCTCAGCTTGTTCCTTCAATTTTTTCACTTTCTTCCTAGATTTCTCTATTTTTTCCATAGAACTGATTATTTCTCCTTTGAAATCTAATTCAGCCAAATAATCATCTCTCAATTCATTTTTTGAAATGTCCTCCATGGTCATAAGGAGTATTCATGTCTTTCCATTTTCACATTGGATTCTTCTACTAGATGTTAGTCTATTACTAAAGACACATTCTTTAATACCAATTGTTGGATTTATCTTATTACTGAGAAGGGGTGGGGTGAATCAATATGAATTAGTAATTGCGCATATATATATATATATATTATTTCACTTTGACAGATTTTCACGAATAAAAACTGTACAGTTGTAACAATAACAAATGCAACAATGCACAAATATATCAGAATAATGGTATATCTATAACTATAAAGAAATGATGAAATTAGTGAGAGAATTAAATTCCCAAACATCAGCACCCATTGATTTCAGGAGTTGACCTTATCCTCAAGCAACAATCTATTGGTTGCTAGCATCGACCTGCAACAACTTCGATTTGTGTGAGAACAAACTCACAAACTTCAAGAACCGACTTGAACTGATGTCTACTTAACTATGAAAATTGTGACTTGTGGAAATCAAGATCCAACCTGTGGAATGTTATCTCCGATTATGGAAGCACCAACCTATGAATTATATTCTACATCACTGAATGGAAGGAGGCTCCAATCCCTTGATTATATTTACCAACTTCAACCGGAAGGAGGCTCTAAACCCTTGGGATTTTTCTTCTCCAACAAAAAGGATGTGTTATATTTTTATCATTCAAGCTAGAATTATCTTAGAATCTTTAACTGAAAGAAAAAAAGCACATCAATCAAACATAAGAAACAATGAACAAAAAAAATTTCTTCGAGGAAACCATAAAGTAGAAAACCCTACAACTTCCTTAGAGATAGAATTATCACCAAAAGAAAACCCCAAACAACTATAAGATGATCTCATGACAGGAGTAGTCTCTCTCTTTCTTGTCCCAACAACTTCTTCTCTCTCAGTTATGCACTACAACTGAGTGTGAGTGAATGTGTGATAAATAGAGAGGCTCACTCTTTATTTATACTAATTTCCAACTTGACAATAACTCACTAGGGTTGGCTTCTCTAGGAGAGTCTAATAACCCTAGGGCCCCACAACTACGGGGAGTTTAACCCTTGATCAATAGAAGGGTTACCCACAATGAATTTACATGAATTGTTTACATTATTGAATCTCTCGATAGGAACATTGGGGCATGGCATGACTCAAATACATTACAGAAACTTCCTGGAATAAACATCGAGTTACAATACATAAGATATACAAGTGAATACATTTTGAAGTTACAAATACATCAACACTCACTCTTAACTAGGAAGGTATTCTCTTAACACAATTTATCATCACAAGTCTTCTACTCTGTATCATCTAGATTATCTTCATCTTCAAGTCATCTTCATCACTAGATCTAGATCATCACTAGATCTGCATCATTACTAGATCATCATGACTAGATCGGGATCATCACTGAATCTGGATCATCATTGGATCATCACTGCTGGATCATCACTATTCATCATCACAGGTGCTATTTCTGGATTCTTCTTGTCACAGGAAGTTCTACAGAGCCAACCCTTTTTCCTGCTGGTTGTAGACCTATCCTCCATGTAGGTCTTCATCTTCTTCAACACTTATATTTAGACATGGTCAGAAACACATCAAAACTATGTCAAAAAGGCCCACCCAACACTCACATCTGACCATGGTCGAAAACTCATCGCAAACCATGTCAGAAGGGCTCAGCACTCACATCTGACCATGGTAGGAAACTCATCGCAAACCATGTCAGAAGGGCTCAACACTCACATATGACCATGGTAGGAAACTCATCATACACCATGTCAGAAAATCTCTACACTTACATCTTACCATGATAGGAAAGTCATCACACATCATGTCACAAAGGCTCTGCACTTATATCTGATGATGTGGGATGAACACATCACCAAAGTCACATCAGAATGGATCTCAACCCCAGTCTGAGTATTAGTCCCATAATGAAAAAATTCCTGGTAACTAACCAGGTGCCTCCATTCTCCTAGAGAATGGCCTTCTCCACTTACATCTGATCATGTGGGAACATATCCCACATTTACCTCAGAATGTCTCAGCACTTACATTTGACCATGGAAGGAACCAATCCTCTCACCATGTCAGAATGTTTCTCAGACTCATCACTTGCCCTTGGAGGGAACCTTGATCTAGAGAACACCAAGATTCTCCCTGAAGTACTCAAACTTCACTCTGGACAATGGCTTAGTCAACACATCATCTATCTATTTGTCAGTCGCAACATACTGGAGCTTCACTGCTTCTCTCTACACCATATCCCTGATATAGTGATATTTGATCTCTATATGCTTCGACTTGTCATGGAAGACCAGGTTCTCAGACAACTTCACACAACTCTGGTTGTTGCAATATATACAAGTAGCATCCAACTCGAGATCAAATAAATCAGAATGTAGCTTCCTCAGCCATACTACCTCACAACTAGCTGAACAAGTTGTGACATACTCTGCTTCAGTTGTACTCAGTGCCACGCAAGACTGTTTCCTACTAAACCAAGAGATCACAACTGATCCCATACTGAAGCAGCATCTTGAAGTGATCTTTCTATCGATGGCACTGCCTGCCCAATTTGAATCAACATAATATTCCAGGTTAAACTTCTGATCAGCCTTATACTTGAGCACATAATCAACTGTACCCTTTAGTTACCTCAGAATGTGCTTTGCAAGAATCAAGTGAACATGTCTTGGATCTGTCAGGAACTGGCTCAAGGTGTTCATGGCAAAGCAAATATCTAGTCTCATATTTATCAAGTACATCAAGGACCCATTCATCTGATGATACATCATGGCATAAACCGAATCGGATGAAGCATCACTCAATAGCTCTAGGTTCGATGCCATACGTGTGGTCATGGTCTTGCAGTCCATCATCTCAAATCTCTTCAGGATATCTACTTCATACTTCCCTTGTCCTAGGGAGATTCCATCTGCATTCTACCACACCTGCATGCCTAGAAAGCAATTCATCATACCCAAGTCCTTCATCTTGAACTCAATAGCAAGCTTCCCCTTCGTGTCATCAATCAACCCATCTGGACCTGTTAGGAATAGGTCATATACATATAGTAGGAGCAACACTGGGTTTCCTTCTTCAACCTTGTAGTAAAGGTTGGGATCTGCTTTACTCTTGGTAAAGCACAAACTAGTCAGGAAGATATCAATTCTGTCATACCATGTATTGGGTGCATGTTTTAAACCACACAGGGCTTTCTTCAATTTGCACACATGAGTCTCCCTGTCATGTGTCTCAAAACCAAGTGGCTGCTCCACATACACTTCCTATTCCACTACACCATTCAAGAAAGCAGACTTGACATCCATCTGGTGTATCTTTCATTTCATCACTGCAACCAGAGAAAGTATTGATCTGATGGAAGTGTATCTGGCTACAGCTGCAAAAGTTTCTTCATAATCTATTCCTTCTTTCTGGGAGAATCCACAAGCCACAAATCTTGCTTTGTATTTCTCTATGCTGCCATTTGCAACATGCTTGATCTTGTAGATCCATTTGGAATTTACAACAGACTTCCCTTCTGGTCTTGGGACAATATCCTAGACATCATTCTTAATGATCGATTGATACTCTTCGATCATAGCATCCTCCCATTCTTTCCTTTCTATCGCTTCTTCATAGTTGGAAGGTTCTTTATCGATGAAGTCACATAATAAGGCTACATAATTGGGAGCAGGACCTGCTTCTTTTCCTTTCTCTGTGATTTTCTTCTGGAGCCCCATATCTTTCTGCACCTTGGATAGCTTCTCGTACCCAAGCAGGTTTCCTCTTGTGAGGATTCTTCTCCTAAGGTGGATCTATAGGTTCTTGAGGTTCTTCTATTTCTCGATCTTCTTCTTGAATTTCTTCATTCATGGTTGTGTCATGAATTCTGGTTACTTATGTTTCTTCATGTTCTTCAGCAGGTCTCTTTTTGGATTTGTTGTAAGTTGAGTCTTCGTCAAATTTTATGTCCCTACTAATGTCAATCTTCTTAAATCCTGGGAAGTATATTCTATAAGCCTTCGAGCTTTCAGAGTATCCCACAAATATACCCTTCCTTCCTGAAGGATCTAACTTTGTATTCTTTTATTTTGGAATGTGTATGTACACTTGACAGCCAAATATTCTGAGATGGCTGACTTCTAGTTTCTTACCAGAAAAAAATTCTTTGGGTGTCTTGTTCTTTAGTACTATGTGTGGAGTATGGTTCTGTACATACACCGCTCTTCTGGAAGCTTCTGCCCATAGATGCATGGAAAGATCTTGATCATGAAGCATATCGCTTGCAACTTCCATGATCATTCTATTCTTCCTTTCTGCAACCCCATTTTGTTGTGGATTATATGGAGTGGTTAACTCCCTCTTAATCCCTGAATCTTTGCATAATTCTTTGAATTCATTTGATGTGAATTCTCTGCCATTATCTGATCGAAAGGTCTTAATATTCTTTTCTGTGTGGTTCTCGATCAAGGCTTTGAATTCCTTGAACTTGCTGAATACTTCATCTTTGTTCTTTAAGAAGTATATCCATGTCTTCCTAGAAAAATCACTAATAAAAGAAACATAGTATACATACCCACTTAATGAACTGGATGACATCGGACTGCATACATTGGAGTGGATGATTTCCAAGATTCCTTTTTCCTTGATCTCGCTACTTGGAAATGTCTTCTTTGTATTCTTTCCTTTTGCACATCCTTTGTAGACACCGCCATGTTTTGTCTAAATTTCTAGAAGTCCTTCAACATCTTTACTCGCAAGTGGTAGTGCTCTGTAGTGCACATGTGCAATCCTTCTATTCCAAAGTTCATTTGGCTCTACTGAGTCATGGGCCAAGGCTTGTTTTGGATGACCCTTTAATTTGTATAGACCTCCTTCTTGTTCCCCAATCACTACTGCATCATCAATAGTATTTCCCTTTGGCCACATGAGATCTTGCCCATCTACAAATGCAACCCTCATGCATTTTGCATCTAATGCAGATATGGAGAGGAGGTTCTTCTTTAGTCCTGGTACAAAAAAGACATCCTTCATCTTCATAGACTTTCCAGATTATAGCTTATAGGAGGATTCTCCACTACCTTTTATTCGATACTGGTAGTCATCTCCCAGTTTCACCTTGTGGGGTGATTCATGTTCTGATAGTTTCACAAAAATATTTCTTAAATCCCATCATGTGTTTGGAAGCACCACTATCTATAAGCCAATCATTGCTTCTATGTGAGACAGTTCCCGCGAGGGCAAAAATTAGAACATATTCTTCATCGTTTGAATAATCATCACTTTCATGTTTGATTCTTTTCTTGGGATGTTCATCATCCTCTGTAGTGTGAGCATGATGTCTTTTCTTGTTTCCATTTTTCTTGTGAGATTCACTTTTGTTCTTAGGACAGTATCTAGCATAGTGTCCTCTTTCATCAAATGTGAAGCATCTGAATCTGGGTTGAATCTTGTTAAATTTATTAGTATGAGAATTCTTACCTTTGTGATGGTTTGTCCTTCTTTTCTTGGAGTGTATTGTGAGAGCTTGTTCTTCACTTCCCATATTTTCTTCTCAAGCTACTATCCAAGCTTCTTCTTATGAGAATTCCTCCCATAGTCTACTAAAATTGACTAGCTTCTTTCTGGCACAGATCCCTTGAATAAAAGAGTCCCAAGCTCTAGGGATACCATTCAAGGTGGTCATCACAATTTCTGCATTCTCTACTTCTTCATCTACAGCTTCCAATTGTTCCTTGATCTGAGAAACCCTTGTAAAGTAAGACTTAATGGTCTCCACATTCTGAATCTTTACATTGTTCAACTGATTTCTCAAAGTTATCTTTTGGTTTATGTTCTTTCCTTCAAATAACTCGGTCAGGGAGTCAAACATCTCTTTGGGTGTCTTTAGGGAGGACACCTGAGGTATGAGGTTATCCTTGATTGAATCTACAATGATCCTTTTAGCCATGACCAATTTCTTTTTGTGTAAGGCCTTTGCCTCATCTCCCTTTGGAACTGGAACTTCTTCACTTATGTAAGAGTCCAATTCATTTTCTTCCAGGACCAGGGAGATCCTTCACTTCCAGGCTCAGAAGTTGTTAGCCCCTTCAATATTTTCATCAAGCTTGGTATGATGAGACATCTTAACAGAGAACCTCAAATGGAAATACAAAATATTTAGATCTTAATAGGTTAAGATGTCGGAACTGGATCTGGAGTTGAAATTCTGCAGAGTTGGTTTACTGGTTCATAGGAGTAGATTTAGGGTTTGACTTTCCCGAAGTTCTACCCAAAAAAATTGATCTTAGAATCTAAACTTCAATTTTGGGGAGTTGATCAATCCATGTCTGGGCTCACTAAAAAATTCCACTTCTGTGGAAAGCCCTAATTTTCGGCAGTAGTTTCGGCTCAAAAAATTGAAAATGCTCAGAATCAGATTCTGCCTCGACAGAAAGATGCGCCCTAGAGAGGAGAGTCAAACCAACCTTATTTTTCTCAAAATATGTGGAGAGAGATTCAAAAAATAGGAAGCCCTAGTTTCCACAGCTGCACAGTGTCTTCTTCTCAGGTTAGCTCTGATACAATGTTAGATTTTTATCATTCAAGCTAGCATTATCTTAGGATATTTAACTGAGATAATAACAAGCACAAAAATCAAACATAAGAGACAATGAACACAAATTTTTTCCTTGAGGAAACCATAAAGGAGAAAACCCCACAACTTCCTCAGAGATAGAATCAGCACCAAAATCAAAACCCCAAAAAATAGTAAGATGATCTCCCAACAAAAGTAGTTTCTTTCTCTCTTGTCCCAACAACTTCTTCTCTCCCAGTTATGCACTACAACTGAGTGTGAGTGAATGTGTGATAAATAGAGAGGCTCATTCTCTATTTATACTAATTCCTGACTTGAAAATGACTCACTAGGGATGACTTCTTTAGGAGAGTCTAATAACCCTAGGGCCCCACAACTACGGGGACTTTAACCCTTGATCAATAGGAGGGTTACCCACAATGAATTTACATGGATTATTTACATTATTGAATCTCTCTATAGGAACATCGAGGCATGAAATGACTCAAATACATTACATACACTTCCTGGAATAAACATCGGGGTACAATACATAAAATATACAAGTGAATACATTCTGAAGTTACAAATACATCAACAGGATGTTACAACAAAATGATTATATTTTCCAGCGCCAACTAAAAGGAGGATAGGAACCCCTATTACTTTCCCCATCCAACATCCCTAATATGAAATACAAATGAATTGAATAATTGCAATATACAAAAGACAACTTATCTTCGATGAGGGTCTTCGCAATCTGCAACTGGTGTAAATTTCCTGATATTTATTTGAATATTTGTGTCTAAACAATGAGTTTCCAAAACTTTGATGTGCAATAAAGACTATGATATGTGTATCTTATGTGGTTCTACAGTCTGCATCTTTATACTAAACAAAGTTCCTCACTTAGTCACTTCTATTGTTTTGCGGTATGCGTCTTTCACTAAGTAAGAACATCATGCATGCACAATATGGGTATCCTATTCACCTATCACTTATTTCTATTCAACATATGTTATTTGTGCACTTCAGCTCTACTATATAAAAAATATTTTTTCTATCAACAAGCCATTGATACCCCAAAGAATTTGGAAGCTTGCCTAACTAGATTATCTCATATCTTCATATTTCATAATCTTACTTCACCACATCTGTCTTTTGCTTATTTATAGTCTTATTATATCAAGAGAGGTTTCTACTTAGTGAAGTTCCTCATCCTTGGAAAATTCCCCCACTTGTTTTTATTTTCTCCAAGTTAAGATCTGCATTGGCGTGCCACTTATCACAATTCATCTTTGTGGTGTTTAGTGCACATATTCCAACTTCCTTGTGGGGTTTAGCACATAGGTTTTTGACTCATAAGTTTCTTAACATGTATTTGTATAACAACCATTTTCTTTGTGGAACTTTTACACACAAGTTTTTATTTCATTTTTTTCCTTCATAAGTCTCACACAAATGGTATTTGTTCATATATGACATTTTCAAGGTTCTTCTTATGGATTATTGTTTGCACACTTGTGACCAATGCCATGGTGGATATTTTGTTTCATGGGACTTCCACATTATTCCATATTTATTTATTCAAGATGGATATGTGTAAGAAAGTATTCAACTACTTTTAGCCTTAATCTATTATTTGTCGTCAATTACAACTTGTTCATCAAAACATTCATTTCCTTAGACATCAATTCAAGGACAGTTGATATTAAATAACTTAGACATCAATTAAATTCCTTTTTCATCAGCTCAATACCTTCGACGTCACTGAAAATTCATGTTCAACATATTTTTGGTTCCTCACTTCAAAGTGGAAATCCCGATGGGATCCATGATTACCTCAAGCAGAATGGTGGTATACTACAAGTTATCATATGACCATTTGATTGATTCCACTTGAATAGTTTTATGGCTAAAATATCCCTTTGGTACTATCCTACTTACCATGAATGTCTAAGGTACAAGATGTTGAAAAAAAACTCACATCTCATAACAACTTTCTCTACGATCTGATTAAGGATAATTTGGGAATGGATCAGAATAGGATGAAGCAACAAGTTCATAAATATAATTTTTAATTCCATTTTGTAGAAGGGGAACATGCATTTATTTTTGTAAAACCGTATAATCAGACATCTCTTAAATCCAACTAGTACTGGAAGCTTGCCCCCGATTTTTATGGGCCCTATAAGACCCTCAAATGTGTAGGACCCATTTATTACAAAATACCTAGCCTCTCCAAGATTCATCACATCTCTCATGTCTCCTGTTTAAATAAAATGGTTAGCTATTACTGTTGTATCAAAACTAGATTTCTAGAATAGGATGAATAAGGTTCCATTTGGTTGGATCCTAAGGTTTTCCTCTACATATGGAAACATTTTATTCTCCATCACACCATCCAAGGAGTGTTGATCCATTGGAAAGATACCTATACTAGGATGCTACATGGAACCAAAACACATACTTCAAAAGTTTCCACACCTCCAACCTTGAGGACAATGATGTTTTCTAAGGAAGAGAGAATGTTAGGGTCCTACCCTAACCTCCTTAATATTTAGATTGTTATGTATTGAGGCCATCTACATTAAATAAGGCCAATAAATTAGATATAGTGTGAAAGTAATATTTTTAAGAGTCTTACTAGAAGGATCCACCTATTATAAAGTATTTATAGAGTGAAAAAAATATTAGTAAGTAGACTTACTAGAAGTTTCCACCTATTAGAAAGTTCATTCACTAAGAAGGCTTACTAGAAGGTTATGCCTACTAGAAAGCTTCTTCATTAGAAAGTATATATAGGAGTATAATCAATGAAACTAGATTCTTTGTGAAGTATTTTATAATTGAATCTTGGCTTCATTAGAAGGCTCCCCTCTTGAAGAGGCAAGTGAACATTAATTTCATCCATAAATATATTTCTATTGTGATATTTTGCTATCTAAAATTGTCTATTGTTATGTAGATTATGTCTTTTCATGATGAAATTTAACTTTATTTTGTTATTTATGCTCATAATTTCCAATTATGCTATTTTTTTTGTTAGAAATTCCTGTCACTCGGGTCCAGTGCATTTCATCCATTGGATAAGAAATCGAAACCTAGGGGCATCTAAGCCATCAATATCACCTGGGGATTGCAATCGACCTGGGCCACACCAACCCTTAACATGGTTAGATTTCTCTAATTATGCTATTAAACTACATGACAAACACAATTTTTGTTTGACAAAATCATAAAAGTAAAATAATTAATTGAGGAACTCTTAATACTTATTAATTGATTTACCATTAGTGGAATCTTAATAATTATTAATTGATTTACCATTATAGGATTATATTTACAAGATAAAAACGCAATAAAGGGACAATTTTGATAATTTCTTGAATGCACATGTTATGAGCATTTTTCCTTAAGTGGTCGCGCATGAAACATATTAATAATGGAATAATTTTATTATTAAGATATTTCTAGCCCTATTTATTTATTAAGAACACGTGCAATAGTGATTTGGTAAGTCCTTTGACATGGAGTCCAATGCCACTGTAATTTTTCAGAATTTTTTAGGTATTTTTTTTTTTGGTGTAGTGAGGCCCATCAAAAGTATGCCAAGTAGGTACTCGTTGGATTTGGAATTTAATTTCACATCCAATGAGCTCTCCTGATCAAAATTTGAGTAAAATCGCAGGGAGATATGTTGAAAATACGAAAAAAAAAAAAGGTAGTTCTTTTTATGATACCTATCCCCAAATTTATATTAAAAAATTGTTTAAGAGGTGCTCCCTTTTTGAATTTTAAAGCATTTTGATTGGCTAATACAAGATGACATGGAATTTGTATTATTTTTGGAAGGCCCATTTTAAATTGAAATTTCCTCTAATGTTATTTAGATGAAGTTGGATTTATGGATTAATATATTTGTCTTGTGTCATCCACATGTGATATTTGTATATACACAAACATATTAATATAAGTAAAACATTGTAGGGAAGCCCAATAGATGCTTCCTCACATTCATGGATGACATTCTTAGTAAACATGTCAACATACATTGATGCTTCTCACTCAATGATATTTTAATCGAGCACCTAGTAGTATGGACTTGTTGGATTTTGGTGGTGTCATTGATGTCAAACAAGAAACAAGCTTGATGTCAAACAAGCAAGATGATTGTCAAGAAGTATAAAACCTTGAATTTTGTTGTTACAATTGATAATGCTAAGTAAAAATCCATTTTGAAGAAATATATAGAAGTATACGCAAGTCTCAGTAGTATGTAAGAACGATCAAATAATGTCTCTCTATAGATGTAAATCCAGTTTGAACAAGTACATAGAGAATAAGAAGGAGGTTTAGGAAGTGCACAAATCCGAGCAAGACATGGGACTCATGTGTGCAGATACCACCAAGTCATTAGAGTCAAGTGTGAAAAACTCCATAAAACTAATTTATCAATAAGGTTTCCATCGACAAAAGATGGAATGTGGAGGTTAGCTTAAACAAGAAGTAAGAGAGTTGGGGCACCACTGAGGAAAGTAATCCCAACTTGCGGACACATCTTTTGAGCAAGAAAGGGTATAAATAAGAAAGAGATGGAAGTATTGAAGTAAGCTTGAATATGAAGAAGATATGATAATTTGATTTAGAAAGCTTCTAATTTTGGGGTATAAATGGCTCGTTGATATAGAATAAGTTTACAGAGAAGAGAGATGATTACACAAAATCGATGAATAAGAACAACATATAGTGCACAAACTAGAAGGATGGCATATACTAGGATGTGTGAAGAGAATACACAGTGAATGATATCGATCACATAAGTGTTAAGGTGTTGATGTATAGATTGCAAACAACATAGACGACAGAATGCAGAAGTTCCAAAGCATTGATATTGCAGGAGACACAATCACATATCACAAATTGTTGAGACAAAAAGTTTGGAGGAAATAGATGTAGAAGCCATAGATAAAAAAAGATGTAGATTGTAGTTTTGTTATAATTTATTATTTTTAGGGTTTCATGAAGGGGCAAGGAAAGGTAGTTGGTGCTTCCTTCCAGTTGGCATCAGAGAATACAAAATAGGAGTCGGTGCTTGCATTCAGTCAGTGTTGAAGAACAATAAGAGGATATTGTTGTCTTCAATTAGGTTGGTTCCTAACTACAACAAGTTGGAGATTGTGCAAAGGGACTGATATCCATTCAAGTTGGTGCCTGAAGTCATCAAGTTGGTGCTTGTGCATAATATTGAAGTCCTTACATGTTGTTGTCTTTAATAAAAAATTTGATGCTTGCAATAAGGAAAACTTTAGAAGTATAATTTGTTAAGTGAAAATTGTGTAATCTGTGCTTTATACTGATCCCCCCCCCTCTTAGAAATAATAATTCAAAAATTGGTATTAGAGTGGGTGTGTTTAGGAATAGGTCACCAACATTTGATGGTTCAAATTATACTTTCTAGAGAATAAGGATTAAGGTATATATGCAATCAATTGGAATCCACGTCTGACATTTAGCTGAAATTGGATACTATACTCCTAATACTGCTCTAGCTGATATAGGTGACCGAAGAATGTATGAAAATGATGAAAGGGAGAGAGATGCAATACTTTGTGGTTTTGGTAGATACTAAATTCACCAAGGCCATGTAGTGCACTTCAACTAAGGAAATTTGGGATACACTAAAGAGAATTTAAGAGGGATATGAAAAAGGTAAAAAAAATATGAGTTGCATACTTTTTTAGTGCGGTTTGAAACACTCCAAATGAAAGAAGAAGAAGATAGTGTAGCTTAATTTTTTCAGGTTGATGGGATTGTAAATTCCATCAAAGGACTTAGAGAAAACATTGATGAAGAATAAATTGTGCAAAAAATAATGAGAACCTTTCCACCTAGATTTAATTCAAAAGTATCACTGCTAGAAGACAAAGCTCATTTGAATGATCTAACAAAGGACTATTTACATGGGATTATCACTATGTATGAAATGAGGACTGAAAAGGAGAATCCCTCTAGGAAATAAGCTTCCTTCAAATCGACAAAGAAAGAAAAATGCAGCAAGCATGAACAAAAGAACCCATCTCATGTATCAGATGAAGAAGAAGCAAATTTTGTGAGAAATCTAAATAGGGGATGTGGCAAATATAAAGTTAAGTTTCCTTTTAGGTGCATTGAATTTGGTATATTAGGCCATTTTTTTATCAAATAATCCTTTTAATTAAAGAAGATATAATGGCAGTGATGAAGAACTCGATCATCAAGAACAAAGGAATGTATATGAGCAAATCACAATTGAGGGAAAGAAGAAGTTTAGTAAACATAGGAAGAGCCAATATTCGAAAGAAGACAATAGTTCATTCAAAGAAGATGACAATCACGATAGTCCAAGAGAAGTGTTTTTCATGGAATTTATTCAAGATGAAGAAGCAAAATATAAATACAACTACTTCCCTTTTATCAAGGAAGGATCATTAGATAAAGAGATACACTGAAGCAAATTAGAAACATTAAGAAAACATTCTTACAATGGGATTTATATTTCACCTTCAAAATCAAAAGCAAAAGTGGGATCAAAAGCTGTAGAAGAAATCTCCAAATATGAAGTTGAATAAAGTGCAAAAGTTGAATGGGAGGTTGAACTGATTATTTCCCTAAAAGAATTAAATAATTCAAGAAAAAAGAACAAATCCTTAAAGGAAAATCTGGAAAATTAGAAAAACAATCCAAGGAGGTCAAATTCATTCAAGAAACATTGGAAAAATGGATGAGTAACAATAAAAAAGAGCTTGAAAAAAAACTAGATTACACACTAAATGAAGTCAAAATACTTGAAGAAAATAATGTTTTGGAAGAGTCTCTAAAAGAAACAAAAAGGAAAAATGAGTTGCTTACGGAACATCTTGTGTGAAAGTAAACCGAAATTTTACAATTGAAAAGTGAAGTGGTTGATGCAAGAAGAGAAAACCAATCCTTGGAAAGCCAAATGCAATTCAAACATGAAATATCAGTTTGTGCAAATCCAAGAAGGGTCGATATGTGTTTTAACACAAAAAAATAAAGCAAAATTTAACAACACAACAATCTTAGGTGATATATTAAGCAATATGAGGTCTCTAGAAGATAAGATAGGTCTTGGTTATGATGTAATGGTTGAAAAATTATGCACCAACAATCGTAGGTATATTCTAAAACAACTAAATACATTCTAGAACATGTCTTATATACCTTCAAAATGAGTTGGATTCATGTATGAACATCCTTTCAGTTATAAAAATAAGTATAGTACATTCAAATGCTTGAGATGCAATTATAGCGGCCATATAGCGATTTAGTGTCACACTATAAGATGTTATCGTATGATGGTTTTGGGAATAAGGCTCAATATTATCCAAGAACAATGATGAAATAAAAAATAAATGTTTAATATTACATTGATAGCAAAATATGGAGGGAAAAACAAAGTAGCCCTAGATAGTATCAAAGAGGTTTTGTGCACAATAAGAAATGGATAAAGAAATCTCCTCATGTGTGTGCTATTGAAATAAACTATCCAAGTATTTCAAAGTAGCAGAAGGTTGTTTCCCTTCTTTTTTATCATTGAAGTTGTAGGGAAGATCCTTGAATTTAGCGTGTCATTGGAATTCAAGGAAAGTAGTAATAGACACTGAAGCTAAAATTTATTGTCGAACAAAAAAATTTATATTAACTTAGATTTTATTTCTAAAGGAAGGAGAACACATACTCATATCAACAAAGCATTTCTATAATAGTATTAGTAGACATATAATTATTTTTTAGGAGAAAAACAAAAATTGGATTGCATTATTGATCACATATATGTGCGTATATGCAACAATATTCATAATTTTCATTATAAATATGTTTTCATTGAAACGTACTCATCCAAATTAAAAAAATGGAGCTTCAAAGTTCAATATACATAGAAGGATGACCACGCCACAAATGGTGTATAAGTAAATAAGAAGAGTACAAAAGATATTACAACCAACATACATTTTCCAAAATTGTTTTAGCATGCATATTGGTGCACAAATTGAATCCATGAATAGGTACTAATCAAAATACAACAACAAAAGATGTAATTCAATATCAATTGTACCTGGAAATGAAAGGCACAATTATATGTCGCAAGATGATTGCTTATCAAAAGTGGTAATTTTGGATGTTCCTTGAAGATAATGCACTAGGTTCAGTTCCTTTTAATCCATCTAACTCTTCAGAAGTGAAATCTCATTAGCATGTCGTTGGTTCACATGAGACTGAGAATACCATCTTTGAATATCATCTTCCTCAGCCTAAGATGTCAAATTCTCAAAGTCTCCCTTGAAGTTTGCAAGTTCCTATTGTTGAGACTCAACTGCCTCAGAAGGTCTTGCAATTGCCACATTAATTTGCTAAGGAGGGATTTCCATTGCAACAAAAGTAAAAAATGGGCGTAAACATAAAAGGTTGATGGATCTTTGTATGGAAAAGTAGATCATAAATAGATTGGAAGGTCACCAACTCAAACATTTTGAAGATAGTGAAGGGATTTAGAAATGAAGTGCATTTATAGCCAAATTAATGAAGAATTTATGTCAAGTAAGTAATAAAATTGCGAGTATAATGGTCATAAATGACGTATCATACCTCAAGATAGATCATTGCATCAACTATGCCAATTCCATATTGAATGACAAATGGAAATATGTGTGATCACGGGTGAATTTAATGACACACATCAAGTAATATTTCTCTAGTGTGTGAAATCACGTAACAAATTGTGTAATATCCCATTAATTAAGACACAGTCAACGAGCAAGAAAAAACAATGATTTGAAGTTGATAAATGATGCATAAATGAAAATATGTGACATGATAAAATATCCGGTGTAGTAGAAGTAATAGGAAGATGAATTAAGAAGCATGAATCCAGGGGGAGTCTAATACTCAAGAGGAGAATCCCTTTTCCATTGATGTCAAATGGGGATAAATTCTAGAAGAGATCAATTCCAAAGGGAGAAATGATAACAAGGAGATAATTCTGATAAAAGCAACCTTGGTGCGAAAGAGAAAAATATAGATTTAAAAGGCATAAACATAGGGGAAGTATTTTGCATAAATAAGAAGAGCTCATGTTTAGGGGAGAGACTAGTTTCAATTGGTGTTGAAATCAATGACAAAGGGGGATATTGTTAGATTTTGGTGTTGTCATTGATGTCAAATAAGAAACAAGATTGATGTCAAACAAAGAAGATGATTGTCAAGAAGAATAAAGTATTGAAGTTTGTTGTTACAATTGATAATGATGAGTAAAAATACAATTTGAATAAATATATAGAAGTATATGTAAGTCTCAGCAGTATGTAAGAACCATCATATAGTTTCTTATATATATACGCAAAGCCAATTTGAAGAAATATAGAGAGAAGAACAAGGAATTTTTGGAAGTGCAAAAATCCCACCAAGACACAGGACTCATGTGCGCAACTACCACTAATTCATTAGACTCAAGTGTGTGAAACCCCAAAATACTAATTTTTCAATAAGGTTTACACCAACAAAAGATGGAATGTGGTGGTTATATTGAACAAGAAGTAAGAGAGTTTGGGTGCCATTGGTAAAAGGAATCCCAACTTGTGGACACATCTCTTGAGCAATAAAGAGTATAAATAAGCAAGAGATGTAAGTCTTGAAGTAAGATTGAAGATGAAGAAGCTATTGGAGTATTGAAGTAAGAATCTAACAATTTTTGTATAACCCCTACAAGTATATGAGCATTCATGACTGTCGCTCCAACTTGCTTTGAAATAGAATATATTTAGAACTGGTCTAAAACCATTTTACAGTTTTGATAGTGGTATAATTTTAATCTTTATATGTAGCGAAAAAATAAATAAGGATCATTGAAAGATAGCCATGCACAAAAACACAAAGATAGATATAATTTTATCCTGGGAAACCCTTTTACACAAGGGGAGAAAACCCAAAGACATTTCTTATGAAGAGGATCAATTCATGATACAAAGTACATCCAGATACAAAGACAAGATGAATGCAAACCAAAGAATGAAAATAGGAAACTCTCCAAAGATAGAAGCCCTAGAAAATAGTCTTCTTCTTGCTTGAGAAAACTTTCTTCTTGTGGAGCTAACTTGATTTGTGGTTAGTGTATGAATTAGAATGGGGTTCTATCTATTTATCCTTGATTGATAATTTAGTTTTCCATGTTTGTTGGGGGGCTACTTGCACATTTAATATATAATAACAACTAATTATTATTGCTTCTTTGTTACGACTTGAGGATGAGGCCTCCCGACACTACAAACAACAATAATGCGACCCATCCTCGTCAATGGGGAATCAATAATTGATTGACATTGAGAGTCTAAATCTGTAGTGAATTTATGAATATACAATTTTATGGAAGTTATATGGTCCATCAGTAGAGTTTCCAATGAGAGAATTAAGTTCAGGGAAATTAGAAAAGTATTTCGATCATTGAGAAAGTGAATGTAGCAAGAAGTTGCTTTGTGTATGAATATTTAGAACTATGTGATAATGAAATAAGAGTATTCTAATGGTACAAAATTGTATTGGAGGATGTTTTGAATTATTTTTATAGTTAAAATTCCATTTAAATATAAGTAGATGTTATGGTGAGTATTAGGCTTAGTGTTTTAAGATGATAGATTTTTTGGTGTCCTTGTTTATATAATTATGGTTTTGTGAAATGAGGCAAGTGGTTTCTTGTGTATGAGTATTAAGAACTATCTAAAAATGTGATAAGAGTATTCCACTGTGGTGAGGAATTGTATTGGATGATGTTTTGATGGTTTTTCTATAGTTAAAATTATATTTATAGATGAGTACAGGTTATTGCAAATATTAAATTAGTGTTTTAAGATGAGATATTTTTAGGTTTTCCTGTGCATGTGATTATGGTTGTGCGAAAGGAGGTAATAGTTCAAAATGTGGGTAAGGTTATTTATTTTCTATGTTCAGGTATGCTCCTTCAGAATATTCCCTCTAGTTTCTTATTTTATAATTTTTTTCATTGCTAATGAGTACGACAGTATCTTCCTATCTACATGGTGTGAAGTCACTTGAAAGAAAAAGTGGGTTGAAAGAAGCAAGATAATATGTGTATGTCTTAGTTGAGACATTGAACGACAATGGTCATCTTCCGTATTGTAAATTATTAATTCAATGTTTGTTTAAGAAGAGACAAAACTGAAAATCTAGAAAGAGACATACAAGTCCTTAGGAAGAGACACCCCTTTAATAAATGTGATTATGTAGTTGCAATGGATATTGTTAATATTTTTTTGTTATTTGACTTTGTAGAGCTCAAGGCTCTGATACCATGTAGAATATTATAATAGCATGTAGAAGATCCCTGATAGCATGTAGAATAGTAGTAGATACTTTATGCTAAGAAGAAAACTTAGGACGTAGATATAGCTACAAACATAATTATCACAAGAATGCATAAGGAAAATAGGGAGAATAATAATGAGACTGAATACATTAGAAGTGGAGAATGATCCAATATCATTCCATGTATTATTGAAAAAATGAATTAATTATTATTACAATAGTAATACATCCTTATAAAAAAAAATAGAGTTGCTAGAAGACAACTCATGCTAGCTCATAAAGAAGACTTACTAAAATATGATAAACCCCCATAGGTGACTAAAACACTTTCCAAAATAGTCAAGGATCTCACGAATTGGATAAAGCATGAGTGAGTTTTCATGAGTGATGGAAAAATATGGTAATCATGGAATCTATACATAAAATCATGTAGGATGGGTTCGCTAGAAAAGATAGGAGTTTCCCAGTTGACTAGATTTACCTTATCCGCTGAAAAACAAGACTAAATCAATATAAAGACAAAATTTGCAGGAAGGCACAATTACTAATTTGGGTAGTCAATAAAGTAGGCATGATCTATCCAGAATTAGGATAAACGCGCTACTGGGGTATATATGGAAAGTGTTGACCAAGTGGTGCAAGTGGATGTCAACTATCTAGGCTAGTACTGGATTGAAAATTAACTTGAAATGATTAATATTTGTTATCCTAAGTATGGAATTTCTTTATAATATTCCAATATACTTGTTATCATTTGTTATCCTTACCTTTTGATGTAATTGGATTGACAAGGAGTAGATCAAATTAAGATAAATTTTTGGTAGTGTAGTGGTAGAGTCCTTTGTCAATTTAATAGCTCACTTAATAGACCAAATTACACATCATAGTAGGTCTTGGGAGAATATTTGTATCTTTTTATAGTTGGATGGAAGTATATTTGTTCATTTTCTATGCTTGTCCAAGAATATATATCCATGGATAATATTGGATCAACCATATAAATTTAATGATTTCCTATGAACTTAACAATGAGTTTATAACAATTATTATTGATTATGAATTTTATATATACATAATGATTTTGTGAAATATGAGACAATTTAGGATTAGTAAATAATGATACTCCAAGTTTTTAATTTCAATTTATGATGTTTAGTATAAATCTCTCAAAATGACTTGAATATATGCATCAACTAATAAATTAAATTATTTGAAAATATGTATGCTAGTGAAATATAATAGGTGAGTTGATATTAGGTTTATATGTTGGAATGCGATGAATATTTTAGAGTGCAATATTCATATTTCTTATATCATGCTATTAAAGTACATACACACATACACATATTCCATTAAATCATGGTCTATAGGAAATTGAGAGTGGTTGTTGTGATAATGACCCAAGTTCACATTTTGGTCTGCATGGTTTTGTATCGACTCAACTAACCCAATTTCACCCTTCCGACTTGACCAATGAAACGCAATGCATCGTATTGACATGGAATAACATAGTCAACACCATTTCTGACGCAAGTGAATTCTCACCCGAGATACCTTATGGGGACTATAGGAACCATGCTTCCGTAGTGACAGAAGGGGATATTTCCATGCCAATACCCGACAGACTATTCACTAGTACTATCAAATAAAATATCATTGACACATAGAATAAACAACAACATACTACGACATATTACAACTTTAATTCCTTTTATCAACCCATTGTGAAACAATATAATTTTATGCAATAAAAACAAAGTCACTAGTCAGAATAGATCATAAAACACCATATGACCATTAGAATACAACATTTGACACAAATCAATTTACATGAAAACCCATATGGGAAAAAACTACAAAAGCGTTATGCATCTGGCATAAGTCGTGTCTTGAACGCTTTTGGTTTGTGCACACAACTTGCATACCTATTCATCAAAACTCCATTAAATTATATTCACGCACACATCCTGTGAATCAACTTCACATTATCTTCATGACTCTTATTCATGATTCACACTACAACATATAAAATTATAGATTTTCTCAAAACTTACTCTTGACCAACTCTTACACAAATTTTGACCCCCTTTTTTCCAAACCCTTTACATTTTTATAGGATTCTAAAGTTCAATTTACATCCCGTGACCACTACCCATAAGTGGACACCCTTTCTAACTAGCCCACTGCATACATTTTATATTATCCCCAAAAATTGCCCAAAATTCTAGAGCTGACCATTTCAACTCTTGCTATGTCACATCCTTGTTTACACTTTGGTTTATACCCAAAATTTTATGCACTTCTCTAGGGATGATATCCCCCCAACACTCACATGTGGTTCCTCCCGAGCCAATTTAGATAGGAAATCCATTCATGTTTAGCTTAGCCTGAAAAATTTTGGACATTTTTCATCACACTGCCTTGTTTGTCACTAAACATATTCCTTGACTTTAGCAATTTGTTCCACAACCTAAAAACTAATATGTTCTACGATTTTCACCCTAGTAGCCTCTGGAACTTGTTGAACTTGGATATGCACCAGCTGAATGGTTTTTGTGACCTTCTTTGCTTTAGCTTGGATCTCTACGACACAATTAGTTCAGTGTTGATGTTGCGTTCATAGATTTTTGACTTGTTGTTGCAAGAATTTAAGTTCAACAACCTTACTCATATTCATGAAAACATACAATGTTTTTGGGGATTTCCTTAATCCAGTAAAATTGGACTCTATTGCATGAAGTATTTTGGCTATATCCTACAGCTTGACATCATCCATCAAGGATTCCTAGGTTTGGGAAACCTACGCATATGCATTAGCATGAAGTGATTCAGCCTCCTGAATTTGGTGTACATCTTATTCAATGATCCTTTGTCTCTCTTACAGTACTTTAACATGTGTAGTAGGAAACAATTTATCCTCTAAATATTCAATTCTCTATTGGAAGTTGGTAGCAACTTCCCCTAGCCTAATAACTTGAGCCTCCGCAATAATGTCAGGTGTGACTATGGTCGATGGAATGTTATTTCAAGGCAAAGAGATAACTTTCTCAAGTCTCTGTCTATCCTACTGCCACCTTTGTGTTTGTTTCTCTATCTTGTCCAATTGGTTATGGAGTGTCGACATGGTGGTCTTGGAGTGTTTCAATTGGTCATACATCGTGTGCTCCCTTGTGTTAATTTCTTTGACTGCAACATGTTGCATGTTATGTAGTAAATACATGGGAAACAAAAAGAGGTCAATGCCAACATAACTAATGTCATGAATCTTGTTATTGTATCCAGGTGTTCCCAAATCAAATTCTTTAGGTGCCACTTGAACTCTACAATGTTTTCAAGAGGATTTTACTTCAGCTGAAAGATCCTCAAAAGGAACAACCTCTTGCCCTTGTGATGAGGCCCGATCGACTTCCTTTACACCTTGTACCATAGCACTACAGGTCTAGAGTAAATCAGTAACAAATCCAAATAAATCAGTATTTGGTCATCAATTTTCTCACATGTCTTGTCAGTAATATCAATGATTTTATCTACTAGCAGGTTATAATCATCATTATTGAGTAAAACATGGGAATGGATGGTTTCCTTTTGACTTTTATGGCCTTTTTTACTTTCCTCAATATATTTCCTCTTGTCCCTCAAATCCATATATGTTGAAGTCACGCTTGATTCTTTGTCATTGTCATGATGTGAAATTGGAAGGTTCTCTTCATCTTGTAGAACCCCAGCTTGAGTACCCGACATACCCTCCTATTACAGTTTTGTTTGAGCAGATAATAGATCATTTGTTCTAGGTTTCTTTCATTCTTTGGGCTAGTCTCACACTATCATATCAATTTCTTCCTCTTGTAATTAAAAATAAGTGGTAACCCATTCATGTTGAGTGTCTCATCACAGTTGAAGGTACAGGTGGTGAGCCCCTGCAATAAATTTTATTACATTTCTGTACCGCTGGATATTTTCTGCAAAAATCCTTGAATGTATTCCATTATGATCCCTCAACACATCAGCATTTAGGTAGAATTCAATTTTATTTTCCACTTGTCATTGTTGGTTCTTCTCTTCATACCATAGGTTCTAATAGCATGCCCCATGACACGAAACATTGACTTCCATCCCCTGGTAGTTAGTAGTCTCTGCCCATGCAACAAAAGAGATCAATATAAGTAACTAGGAATAGGTGAACGGATTACCCTTTTCCTATGGATTGATGTTGTTGTCTAGTAATTCGTTCAGCAAAAATGTAGACCAATTCATTTGTACCCCAACAACACATTTCTGATATACAACAATAGTACCAACATTGTAGTGGTTTGGTTGCATCTTCCTTAATAATTTACTAGACAAAAATTTAGCCGCAAAACAAACACCTTAATCACTAATAGAAGCAATTGAAAACACCCTCTTGTTATAGGTCAAATTGTGCTTCTCCTTCATTCGAATGACAAGTCTCAAGTGTTGTTCATTACTGGAAAATAATGGCGTTGGGTCCATATCTCCCTTAGGAAACCCTGTAATGGAAAAAATAAGGTCAACGTAAATGAAAATATGATTATCCAACCACAAATAGCCCCCATGGAAAGAGACCAACAATTGCTTCAAACACACATTAACTTCAACAGTGTGATACAAGTGGGGCATGTACATCAATGAGATACTTCCCGAATTCTTTGATCTATGATATCGGTCCATACGGACTAAATTAATAGGTCCATCTTCCACCAGGTACACTAAATTCATATACTATGATACCCGAAGTTTGGGGAAGCTCCTCAATTCATGGTTTGTAAATGTCAATTTCTCCAGATTTTGTGTAACATCCCCTCAGAAACACGACCACAAAACATGAAGCGTTGGTAAAATGCACTGTAAGTATGAAAACTAGCTCATTAAGATTATAGATTAAATTTATAATTGCTAGGAGATTGAAAGCATTTGCGACTTAAACGATATTGGGGACGAATCCACTGGGGGGAGGGATGAATGGCTAGGAAGCCATGTCATTAGATGACGTCTGTCATCTTAAGTGTCATTGACAATAGAGTTTCTCCCTTGGTTTATTAAAATCTTAAGCATCTTCCTAATCTAACGTTAATAGCTAAAAAACCGCAAGGTTTTAGTAGACTCATAAGGTCTAGTTAACAATATAATCAAAATATTATTATTTCAATGATATTGCTATAATTGTTTGATATTGCTTCGATAAAAATGTTGTGAAATTCTTTTAAGCTCCCTCTCTTAAAATATTTTTCTAAACAAGTTGATTTAGATTTTACCCTTCAAACATTAACAAGAAATAATTGCATTACCTATAATATATATATATATGAAGCCCTAATTAATATAAAAATAAAAGTATTTAGTATTTGGTTAAACAAATACATTCCTTAATAAATAATAAAAGATATGATTTATTAATCAATCCCTTATAGGAAGCTAAGATAAAGAGAAATATAATTTATTAAAATGACACATGGGGGACTTAAGGGACTTTGTCTGTTGGATTTTGAAATGCGTCGAACATCCCTTGAGAAAAGAGGAACGTGGACCAACGGTTCTGCCATATGTCCTCTTGGGAAGAAAGGGTACCTTGCTTAAAAATGGAGAAACTGAGAAGGATTGGGGGGGCACCGAGAGGGTTATGGTTCTTAGTGGAAGGAGAAATATTTGGTAGAATGGACTAATCCTTGGACTAATCCTTCAATGGAAGAAGTCTTGTCGATTTTCTTTCGAATAAGGTTTTGCTGGGCTTGCAGATCTTCCTGACATTATGGAAGATCCTCAAGATCACACCCCTTGGAGCAGTGATACAAGACATAAATGGCAGGTTGTTGTTATCCCCAACTTACGCCTGGCTGGATAGCTTCCCAGGTCGCGATGTAAATGCTGAGAAGAGAGCAGTAAAATGATATGACCAAGGGATATATGATTTGGTGGAGATGTTTCCAATTGTGAGAACTCTGCACTTGGTTCCTACTGGATTTGACGCGCATGCAAAATACACTCTATAGGGAGTTTTGACTATACGGTAATGTATGCTATTTTATATAAAATATGAAGATTTAAGCACCCGACTTTTAATGCAAATTTCCCCAATAATTACTGATATGATATTGCATGCTATTTTATATAATTATGAAGTTTTAGCATCTTGTTTTAATTACTATTCTCTCCAGCATTTACTGATATGGCAATGCATGCGATTGGAGGTTGAATAAATTCTAGCATTGGATTTTGTTTGGAATTTGATCCAGCGTGAGTTTCATTGGGATAGACAGCTCCACTTTTATAGTGAGAACCTCCGCCGCCATTTGCAATCACTGTGTATTTGAGGTTTGAGTATGTGTTGAACCCGATATCAGCGGGATCTTATGCGGTTGAGAACACTGTGTATTTTCCTTTGGTTTGAATATCTTTTTTTTACCCTTGTTTACGATCCAAGCTACACGGCTGCATTGGTATACAATTTCTCTCTATGAATTTGAGATATATACTTAAGTTAGTGTCATACTCACGAGTTGATAGAAATAACTGAGCAATTAGGACCCAAGCTATGTTTTTGTAATTTAGCTTTTCATTGCATATGTTAATATATGATCTGAACCCTGAAATCTTGTGAGTTAATATGGGATCTAAACTATGCAAATATTTCCAAGCTCTATGGGTTATGGACCCTGCTATTTTTTTTTGCCTTGATTACGTTTTGATATTTTAAATATTTGTGTTTTTTAAAAATCTGCAAAACGCTTTTGAAGAATGGTTTGCTGCATACAATTGATTTTACCAGTCTGTCAATAGCCGCATTTGATTTTTCAAATGATTGTTATACTCTGAATTGTTAATTTGATCATAGATGGCAAATAGTGAGTTTTTCTCCGTCAAACTTGGTTCCCAAGTCGAGTACCTTAATTTGTTATGACTTTCGTAGCCATTGATAGATTTATCTCCAATATCTTAATGTGTCGAAGGAAATTTACTATGTATAAAGAAATACTATATCTTAATGTAAAAGGGGTAGAAATATTGTATAAAGAAATATTATATCTTAATATATTCAAGAAGGGGTTTCAGAAAGGGTAATGGTAAATACTAAGTTAAGTCTATTTTTTGGTTGGAAGTGATTTAATAAATGAAAGAAAACAAGATGGATTCATTTGTTTTAATTAAATGAATGAATGGAGGTAAAATTGATCCACTCAATAACATTGGGGTATACCAATGTGGATAGAATAAATATGTATATATAAAGAATGAATTATTATATTGGTCATTTTTCTTTTTATATTAGACCATCTTCTTAGGTTTATCATGAGGGTTTTGTTTTACTTAGGTTATGATGGAATTTATTCCATGGAAGTTTTGGTTAGATTCCATCTACATGTTCCTTTGGGTTCATAAACAAAGTTTTGATGAAGGATTTGTTTTCATGTTTAATAATTTGTTATGATGAATAAGGATTTTAGATCTTAAACTCACTGGAACTAGTATCCTTTTGGATTTCTATACTATATGAACTTGAATCTCAGAAAATTTCTGCCTATAACCTTGAACCTTAGTGGATTCGTCGCCCAGCTCGAGGGTGGCTTTAGACGGGAAAACATGCTTCGAATGAAGCCTACGGTTGGGTGGAAAGTCATGGACACGCTTTCAGTCGCCTAGGCTAAAGTAACATTAAAGAAGTACCCATGGTGTTAAATTGGTTATAGAAAATTATCATGCAGTTTACATGTTTTGTAGCACCAATACGTAAATTGAGTGTTGGTTGCAGAACTATGGCTCGTTGATGGCAGGTTATTGGAAGACTCTAGAAAGACAGTATAATTTTTCTATTTATAAAGCATTATTTATTTAATAGTTAAACTTGGTTAGATGAAGTTAATTATCTGGTTCTACTAATTATGCTGAGATTGCATGATTTGCAGGGTGGGTGCATAAACTATGTCCCGAGGCATTGAATGATGTCGAGATATCTCTTGAGAGACACCGAGACTCATGCATAGTACCTTGTTATGATGGAGGTCGGAATCGATTAAAAGAAAATGTGAAATGTGAAATGGCTATCCCATTTGAGAGATATCCTAGCGTCTCGTATAAAGGTTGTGCTCCATTATAAGATATTCATGTATTAAAGTGATTTGATAAACCCTTAATGTAAAAGAATGATATAGTTAGACTATAGTAAACAACTTTTTTTTTAGTATGTTCAAATGTATATAATGTAACCCTAATAAATGAATGATTCAATGATTCAAATGTATGGGATTAAAGGTATAATTTTTGGGTAACAATGAAAATGACAACAATGTTTACAATTATGGGACGAAAACAATTGGCTTGTTGCATATAGTAAAAGCAAAAAAAAATTACCCCATTTCCTCCGAATTTGCTAAGGGAATTTTGGGGATGTGACAAATGGTATCAGAGCCTCAGGTTCAAACATTGTGGCCAAATGGACCCACGTATACATAAGTAAGTTGTGTACTCTTTGAAATATTGTTTATGAAAATGGTTGGCATGTAAGCTTCTTTCCCCAACCTCTTTTTCTCTCACATTTTGTTTTGGTTGAAAATTCCGTTTCAAATAAGGGGCGAATTTTCATAATTTTCAGATGATTATGATTTGAAGTGGTATTGACTATGCTTCTATTCTTCGTTTTGGAAGATATATACCTTTCATCAATTTGTAGATGCAACCTATAAATATTTGAGAAGATCGAACATTATTGCATTGAAATATCGATCAGAAAAACATTTTGTTTCAAAACCTTTAATGTACGAATTTTTTCAATTTAGAGTGTGATTAACGTGTGATATATATTTTTCTTGGGCTACTGTGAACTTGTATAGTGAATATACCATAGCATATCCTTCCCTCTTTTTCGTCGTATAATATTTCTCTATAGTTGACATATTTATACTAGAAAACACAATAGGATGATCAATAGAACCCTCACCTAGTTGTGCAAGCACTGCTTTGAGCACGACAAAGGATACATCGATGTGTACATGAAATTATTTTTTCCAACCAGGGAATACCAAGATAGGAGTTGAGACCATATTTTATTTAAGGATATTCAGGATCTTTTGACACTGTTCCTCTCATTGAAATTTAACACCTTTCTTTAGCAACTTCTCCATTGGAGCAGTAAGCCCTACATATCCCCAGATAAATTTCCTGTAATAAATAGTATGTCCAATGATGGTCCTTTACCGTTTAACCGATGCAAGTGGGGGTAGGTCCAAAATAATTGCAATCTTTACAGGGCCCATCAATATTCCTTCTCAATAAAAAACATGACCGAACAAAAAACCAAAAGGAGCATACAAAATACATTTCTTTAGATTTAACAAAATATGAAACTATATACACCCTTCAAACATCATTCAAAGACTCTTAATACGATCTTTAATTATCCCATTGACCTTCCAATTGTCAAAATAGACTTCAATAAATTTATGTATAAATTCTTTAAAATAATCTACCATTATTCTAGAGAAAATAATGGGCACATTCTCAAGTCCAAATGGCATTACCATGTATTGGAAGCAACCCCACTATATAGCAAAGGTGGTCTTGTGTTGGTCTTCTTTTACAATCCTTAATTGATGGTACTTGAAGAATCCATCAGTGAAAGAGTACACCTCTTGCCTCACTATACTTTCCAGGACCTCATCTGTGAAAAGTGTAGGAAAAGGATCATGCAGGAAAGCATCATTCAGTTTTCTCAGGTCGACACAGATACAAACTTCTCCAATTTTATTATCTTGTACAACCATTCTACTAATCCATTCTAATTCTTCGATGGGTTCAATAATTATTGCGTCTAACATGTGATCTAACTATGTCTTTTCCTTCTCTTTATATATGGTATTTAATCTATATGGTCGTTGCTTGACAGGTTTTGCATCTGGATTCACATTAGAGGAAATTTCAACTAAAAATAAGCCTCCTAAAAAAATTTAATAAAATAATAGTTAAAATAATAAAATAATATTTATTAATTTTGGAGGAAGAAAAGAAAAAAACTACTTTTTTGTTTGTATTTTCGACATATCTCCCCATGTTTTTACTCAAATTTTGATCGGGAGAGCTCTTTGCATGTGGAATTAAATTTTGCATCCAACGAGTACCCACTCGGCATACTTTTGACAGACCCCGCTACCCCAAAAATAAGAAATACCTGAAAAACGTGATGATGATGTCATCATCACATTTTTTTTAGGTATTTCTTGTTTTTGGGGTAGCAGGGTCTGTCAAAAGTATGCTGAGTGGGTACTTGTTGGATGTGGAATTTAATTCCGCATCCAACGAGCTCTCTCGATCAAAATTTGAGTAAAAACACGGGGAGATATGTCAAAAATACAAAAAAAAAGTATTTTTTTTAATGATACCTATCCCCAAATTTATATTAAAAAAGTGTTTAAGACCTATACGGTATTTAAAATTTAAAGAAATTTCATTGGCTAACACATGATGACATGGAATTTGAGTTAAAGTTAAAAGGCCCATTTTGAGTTGAAATTTCCTCTACTGATGGGATATTCATTTCACCTAAATCCCTGATGATCTCCTTCATTGCTAAAAATATTGTTGGGAATAAATACTGGAACTCATGTAATAGATTCATAATTTTCCCCATTGTCTCATCATCCCAATAATCCCCAATATTGGCGAACTTTAGGTTCTTAGGAGAACCAATATTCACCTTCTTGATTTCAAGGGGCTTCCAAAATATGTCAATTGAGAAGCTCAAACCCTCCACTTCTCAAATACCTTCAGATTTAGGGATATGAATGTCCCATGGATCATAATATTTAGGTTCACCAGTTATGTTATATTACTCCATCGAGCTCTGAATTGTTGCATGTCTTTGAGGAACATTTGTCACTGGAACAGGGACATCCTAAAAAATATATTCTTTAATAATTTTCAAAGAAGCATCAATCATAGGATTTCCATCATCAAATATAAAAGTATGTTTGAAATAATTATTTAACTCATCCCATTCTGCAGTTCCTCATCGTTTTTCAACTAACGTATACCAATTTATTGCTATTGTATCTATAGTATGTATAAATATATGTACCCATTCTTTTCAACGCAATGTCCTCCATGTTGTGCGAAAATTTTAAATGTGATTGACATGATTTGTCAATCCCGTATAATTATGACCAGTATAAGACATATATTCGTCGAATCTGATTTCTAACAACCTTTGATATTGAGGCCATTCTGAGATGGATGTTTATGAACATCCCACCATCTTGCTAGTGTAGATTTCAAGGAAAAATCGAAGGATAATAGTCACTGAGGTTCTAGTACCATGTCTTCAAATTCTATGAGAAATTATCTATATTAGGCAATCCTTCATAAGTAGGTAGAGAATAAAACATAAGTAACTACCCATTGCATAGATTTCATGATCCTGAGTAATCCTCATTACCTATCCATCGTAGAGATTTCATGATCCTTGTATATTTCCACATCGACACTTCATGTTGTCAGTTCTTCCAATTATCCAAAGCTTCTTCTTAATCTGATGAACATGAACTAATACTTTGCCAACTTAATTTACCATTAACTCTTGGGTTAATGTATTCATCCATTGCAGATGATATATTGTAAATGTTATCCAAGTACCCTTCTTGACCTTCACTCTTTATTGGATTAGCATATCACTAGCCCTCTGAAGGATTGATGGGAGCGACTACTTGCATTTCTGAATCTTCAAATGATAATATTCTCATCTTAAAATTTATGATTGTCTAATTCTCGATAGCCCAGTCAACCCTTAGCCATGTTGAATAAGGATTGGTATCATCAACAATCTATATTACCTCAAACTTTGCTTAGTTCTAGAGCCCTTCCACCTCGACAGGAACCTGTGGTAGTCATCCAATAGGTAAAACCTTTAGCTGAATGGATAACCTCAGTTGAACAGGAGACCATACCAACTTGGGATTTCCCATGCTTTCTATTTATTTCCTTTTTAGGATGTTAACATCTGCTCCAAAATTAAGAATGATAAAACAGATATTCTAGTCACCTATCTAGGTATTCATATGTAGCTCTTGACTAGTCTTCATTCTTCTATTAATATGATTAACATTTTTCTCTAGTCATAGACTTGGCTGGGGTTCCTCAATGAGAGCCGATAGCTTTTCTAGTGCATCTTTATCTTTTACGAGTGCTAAACAACTCTTGAAAAAAAATTCAAATTGTTTACCATTTCGTTGACTTCCTTTGGAGCGATTGGTTAAAACTTGGTGGAATCTCAAGGATTGGCCCCTCTTCGAACACTGGAAAACTAGCATATTTAAAAGCACAATTTCTATCTAGAAACTCATTTCACACATCAAATAATACACCATTTTCCTTATGGATATCGAATGACACTTTTATTTTGCATCATGGATTGAACTCTTGGATTTTCCCATGGTGCTTCTCTATCCTCCCTAGTCGTGACGATACCCCTTATTAAAACAACAATAGTAGGTATCGAGGTTTGACATAAATATTCTAAACATTTTGATTTTCATTTGGAGGCTTGTTCTGGTTCCTTGTGATTCTACCCTTCCACTTAACAATAAGTTATGGGCACTCTTCCATAGTATGGGCCATGGCTTTACAGTATAAGCATTTTTGTGTAGGATTAGTGGAGTCTCTAACATAATGTCCCAAATACCCACAATTATAACAAATAATTTGGCCTCTTGCTCGACCAAATCCTCCTCCTCCTCCTTAACCTCTAAAAGTACCAACCCCCCTTCGCTAAGGGACTTGTGCATGAACTCATTCAGCTTGCATATGCTCATCATTTTTCATTAAATAGGTGACTACTCTTTTTTCCTGTAATAATTGGTATGCCTTCCAGTCGCTTTCGTCATGGCCCAGAGATGGACATAATTTACAATATAGGATAGTAGGTGTACTTACTATATATATATATATATATACATTCTTCTGAACAATGACCTCTTTTCTAGAAAATTCGACACCATGGCATCCCTTGTGAACATAGAGGATTTGGTGCTTCTGACGCAACGTAATATAGGGAGGTTAGACATGAATCCTTATGATGGCCTTCATTTGTTTCATCGCGTACAACATAATTTCTCATGGATTTCTTTTCCTTTATTGATATCTTGTATTTGCAATGTAATATTAGTTAATTGTGGCTGGATTTGCATCATTCCTCACCAATTTCTCCAGCTAGAGAAGATTCCAACTTGATAACAAGCTCAAGAGTTTCGGTCTGGGAAACAATATTCTACTGCATTATGGGAACACGTATATGTGGTAACAATATAGCAATGAAGCATTCTTTGTGTTGGACATCATACATTTGGAAACTTACCTTAGCCGTCAGGTTCTTGAACCTCTAGTCAAAATCCCAAACAAACTCATTTAACATTTGCTTGATCTCCATTAACTATGTGATGCATTGTGACTTAGACTTGGGTTTCTTAAATTCATCTTCTAACCCAGTCTAAATATGATTTAACCACTTCTCAGTACTTTCATCAGGAACCATAGATAATTTCATATACCAATCAATAGCGCAACATCTGAAGGTCGTGATCATCTATTCTCTTTTTATAGCCTTGTCTTGGACCATTCACACAGTCTAGAAAATCCCACATAGGAACCAATGTTGTTCATCATCTTCTAACCAATTCCCATTAAATATCAACAATTTTATGTCATCCCAAGACATCTCATGTACTTTGGGTATTGACCAATTTGAATTAGATGTTCCACTGGTAGGAACTCTCTGACCACTATCTTGACTATTACTATTAATTTGATTGGACAATACACACTTTAAAATACTTTTGGGTCTTACCTCTGATATTAGATATGTATGTGGAGTTGTGGGTATGTCGTAGTCTTGGATTTGGTATGGATTTGGTGCTTCTTCTTTGTCTTTAGAAATAAGCCGATACTCATCCTCTTCATTGCAAGATTCTTCGTCGAGTTGTGGCACCAACTCGTAGTCCCCTCTTCCGGTCACACTGCAAGTCTGTCTCATTGTCGCAATTCTTCTCCTCTTACCTGACCAAAATCTACTTCCACTTCTTAGGTGACCACCCTCTTCATCGGTCTCACTACTGGCTGGGAACCTCTCACATTACTCTACTCATCTTGTTCAAGCATTCCTTCTATCATTACCCATGTACTCCGGGCACAATGATTTAATCCTTAAAATCCATCGTTAGGATTCCTTTTAACATACAAACATTTTGATCCACAACTTTATGGATTTTAGTTATCGACCTCTAGGTCCTTGAAATAATTATCTCTATGCTTCACTATATGATTTGATAGTGTCTACACCAATTTTAGTAATGTATCCTTCCAAAATTCTATCGACCCAAAAGTCGATATCCATGGAGATAGGATTACTCACACTCTCCAGCCATCGGATCAACTAAGGAGTCCACTCCTTAGGTTCTTTGACTTGAAAATTTGTTCTCTAAGTTGTTAACCTCACCAACCATTCATACAATACAATAGGGAATGCACTAAAGAAGATTTCATGAATAACTTAGTAAACATACCTTTTTAACCATTCCATCAGGGTCAACCATGACCCCTTACTTTCTTCTTGTGCAAATCCTCTATTTTTGTAGTGCACACAATTTTGGATCTCAGGCTTCATCGAATGCCAAAACATATCCCCTTCACAATGATATCAATGCTCGCAACAAAACCATTTGTTGGCTCGACTAGACTAATCCAAGTTCACCCTTCCATCCCAACCAAGAAAACCCAACGCATCCACCCGATAGAGAATAACCTCGTCGGTAACACCTACGACACAAGTGAAGTCTCACCCAAGATATCTTATGGGGACTGCAGGACCCACGAGTCCGCAGTGATAGATGGGGATCTTTCCATGCCAATACCTACGAAACTCTTCATTAGTACTATCAAATAAATATCATCGACACATAGTCTAAACAAAAACATACTGTGACATCTTACAACTTTAATTACATTTATCAACACATTTTAAAACAATAAAATTGTATTCAATACAAACAAAGTTACGAGTCGAAAAAGATCATAAAAAATCAAACGAACATGAGAAACCAACATTTGACACAAAGGAATTAACATGGAAACCCATATGGGAAAAAACCACAACAATGATCTTCATCTGGCATAAGTCATGTCTTGAATGCTTTTAGTCTACGCACACAACCTATAGACCCGTTCATCAAAACTCCATTACACTATATCTATGCACATATCATGTCGATCGACATCACATCATCTTCACGACTCTTATTCATCATTCACACTACAACATACAAAATTACAGATGATCTCAAAACTTAATCTCGACCAACTCTTACATAAAATATGAACCCCTTCTCCCCAACCATTTACATTTTTATAGACTTCTAACGATTGATTTTACATCTTGTGCCCACTACTCATAACTATACATCCTTTCTAACTAATCCAACACATGCATTTAATATTTTCCCCAAAAAATGCCCAAAATTATGAAGCTGACCATTTCAACTCCTGCTCCATCACATCCTTGTTCACACTTTGGTTTATACCCAAAATTTTATGTCACTTCCCTAGGGCCAACACATGGTTCTCCCTTTTCTTGGGTTGGCTAAATGAAGCTATTACTAGATGTTGTCTTAGTGCTTTGTTTAGCCTTGTACCATTTATTGTTGTAGGCTTTAGGTAGTTGGGTTGCAATCCACCTATTGAAAATGTTGGTTTACCTACTTGTTCATATTGTTGTGAGTGTCGTTAATTGAAATTATTGTAATTTACTTAATATGAAAACCTCATCTTCGCTAATAAAAAAGGCTAAAAGATGAAACCACAATGTATGTAAAATTTCATTCCATTAATCTATTTACAAATACATATACACATATGAACATGCACAAAACACACATATATGTGCGGCCATATATACTACACACCACACAATTTGAAAAATAATATAAATTCAAAATTTAACATAAATATTTATATTAAAAAATCAACAAAATTTATTCACAATAACATTGATTATTTAATTTATTTATTTTATACAACAAGTTCAATAATAATAATAATAAATAATAGTATAACTTAGTTAATAATTAGATAATTAAATATAATATGTTTTAAAATAATAAAAAAGGAAACACAAATGTGATGTCCTTATTCTTGATAATATTAAAGTATTCTATATAAAGGAATGGGTTCAATGCAAAGAAAAAATTACTAAGAATGGAATAATAAAATTATTCCATTCCGTATAATATATAGTTTTCAAAAAAATTAAGATATTCAGGGTTGATGTATATTGTTGTTCTAACTTATGCCTCATTAAAGGAGTTGAACGCACCTTTTGGTTTGTCTAATCTTGCCGACCCAAAAAAGGCATGACTATTTTAGTGCCATACATATGTACAAAAACGAAATCGTTCAATATTTTTTACTTCGAAGAGAAGAGTGAAGAGAAACGGACCACTGAAATGAAATGACATGTTTTAACTATCAATTTTGTTTGATTTGGGTCGAGGATCCAAACCATGTGGTAGAAATAGGTTATTGTATGGAATATCTCGATGGGTTAGGGTTTGTATCCTTCTTCAATTTATTTATTTATATATATATATAATTAGTGATTAGAAGTTAGTGATGGTTTTTTTGGCTAGCCTATTGGAGATCATAATCCCTCTAAGGGGTTTAAGGTCCTCCAAATCCTTAAATACTTTACGGTGATAATTCTACAATTATTAGGGAAATGTTCTCCTATACCAATACTAAGGTTGGGCTTGACATGTGGTAATAATCAAATATAATGATTGCCTCAACATAGTAGTCATATAATGGATGTCTGTTCCACGACTATATATATGTGTGTGTGTGAGTGTTAGGGGGTAGTGGCGGGGGGTTATTTTTTAATTTCTCATAATAGAGTTATAATTGTGGTGATGACATTGAGACATTTTAATGAGATAATTTTGCTTTCGAGTGTTAATTCTTTTAAATTGAATGATTCATCAATTTATATTAAAATATATTATCGATATTGACCAAAATATGGTGTTAATGTTGATAGTTATAGGTGATCAATGTTGACTTGAATAGAATTTAATTTTATGACCAAGATAATTTTTCTCTTTTTGAAATTTTACAACTTTAACTGAAATGTTGACATTAAAGGTTTAAAGAAGGACACACTTTAAAAAGTTTCATAAGATGTAGAAATTGAAGTGTTTTTATTTTTATTTTAGCAAACTCAACAAATTTTCAAGGTTGATTACTTTATAAAATAAAAATAATGTCATCTTTCTTTCCTACACCCTTTGAGATGGGTATTATAAGAAGAGAATAATGTTATGGAACCGATATTACATGGGGTTGAACCTAACATGCATATATTTTGAGTTGTTTACATTTTTTGTTGAATTAAGTTGCAGCTTTAGAAGATATTCTTATTTGATCAAGTCATAACCCTAAAAGAATAACGCTAAAACATACTCTTAAAGAATTCAAGTGAAAATAGCCAAAACGACCCCACATAAATCACTGGGTAAAACTGCCCCAAACACTGGGTAAATTTGCCCCAACATTGGGTAAATCTGCTCGAGTGAAGTTGATCCAGTTGGTGGAAAAGTCAACCCGAAAAGAGTATAAATAAGTAGGGTGCACTCCCCATTTGAACACATCAAGCAATATCAATCAAGCTCGTGAGAAAATTGCAAGAGAGAGAGAGAGAGAGTAGCAACAACTAGAGGAAGGGTATTATTCTTGGGGTTATCTTATCTTTGCTTCTTGTATTTTTCTATGTGAGATCTTAAGATCCTTGTTGTATTGACATCGTACTTGGTTGAAAAATCTATACTATAAGTTTTGCTGGGTTTTTCTTGTGAGAGGGTTTTCCAAGGATAAATATGTCTGTCTACTTTTGAAGGTCTTTCTTTTAGTGATCCTTATGCATGTAATTATTTTGATGTGATGTGTTACATGAATACAAGTCTAACATAATTGTTTGTAAATAAATTTCTAAAATGGTATCAGATTCGTGTTTAAAGAATTTATTGTAACAACTACAATAGTTGCGACAACTACAATTACCAGAGATGATGGCTTCATGCTTGAAACCCTAGAAGGAAAAATCTAATCATCTAGTAATTTCTGCTATAAAGTGTTCTTCATAAAGGTTCAGGAGCTAAAACTCAGATAGGACGAATATCATTAGAGGAAATTTCAACTCAAAATGGACCTTTCAACCCTAATTCAAATTCCATGTCATCATGTGTTAGCCAATGAAATTGCTTTAAATTTGAAANAGTGGGTACTCATTGGATCCGAAATTCAATTCTGCATCTAACAAGATCTCCATATCGAAATTTGAGTACAAACATAGGGAGATATGTCAAAAATACGAACAAAAAAAATAGTTTTTTTCTTTTCTTCTTCCAAAATTAATAAACATTATTTTATTATTTTAACTATTATTTTATTATTTTCCTTAGGAGTCCCATTTTGAGTTGAAATTTCCTCTAATGGATATATTTATGTACGTTGTATGTAAGTTTCACCCTCAGATTTGTTGTACTTCCTAAGTTATGATCCATGCAAAACAAGGTTCTAGCCTCTTATAGAATTCAGTTTTAAATAGGTAACCTATGGGAAAATGTCAAATCTTGGGCTAGGAAGCTCCAAATAAAACTTCGTAAAGTTTTTTGGAAATGGCATGGGTTGTAGTTTCTCTAGTGTGAGTTTTATAACCCGAATTGGAAACATTGACATGTGGAAGTCCATACAAGTTTGATATACTGAAACATTCCATAAACATATCAACTTGGGAAACTTAACATAAATTTCCCTTGGTGAATCGAACCTTTCTATATCTTATGGGGATGGAAATAAGACATATGAGGCTACATCAGGCCGAATTTTCAGACCTTGAGGAGCATAAATTTTCTAGTTATAGTAGAAGTATGATAAGACAACTGAACAAACATAACACGACAAATTGGATATTTGGAGGAGGAAGTCTTGTTTTAAAGGTTTTGGCCCTATAGGCATGTAAGGAAATTGATGCAGTATTGGTGAATTTTGATGCAACATTGGGAATGCTGAAAATAAATTTGGAATCCTCTCATCATAAATATTAATCTCACATCACAACTCTTTGGAAAGAATGGGGTTTAAAATTATGGTTTTGTCCCTAGAGAGGAACCTACAAGCAATCCTTCATTCAAGGTATGTATATACTATATCTAAATTTCTTACTTTTTATTTAAGGAATCTGTGAGGAACACATGTTAATAGCAAGAGAAAAGGGTTGCAAAACATTTGAATAAGACAACAGGAAAAGATAACTTATGTTGATGAAGGAAAACATATGATACTCCTAGTAATGGGTACAACTAGTAAGCACAACAGGTATAACTTGAAAGGATACATGTATGTCTTCTTATGTTTTGAAGTCTACTTAATTTATCATATGATTGGTATATATGAAATTTTATCTTCATATGATTATGTTATAANAAAAAAACTGGTTTTTTTTGTTCATATTTTTGACATATCTCCTTGTGTTTTTACTCAAATTTTGATCGAGAGAACTCCTTGGATGCGGAATAATGAGTACCCACTCGGCATACTTTTGATGGGCCCCGATACCCCAAAAACAAGAAATACCTGAAAAACGTGATGATGATGTACCCACTCGGCATACTTTTGATGGGCCCCGATACCCCAAAAACAAGAAATACCTGAAAAACGTGATGATGACATCATCATCACGTTTTTCAGGTATTTCTTGTTTT